>PVLA01011794.1:32734-50032 GCA_004027455.1 Hydrochoerus hydrochaeris | reverse complement strand
CCAAAAAAAAAAAAAAAAAGAAAGAAAAAGAAAAAAAAAGAAACTTCTCTTATGAGCTGTATGAACTGTATTCTGTATAACAAGGAATAACATCAAAAACCTTATTAATAAATAGAGACATTCAATGACCTATTTCTTGCAAAATCATTTAATGTAAGTTAATGGCATCTTTCCTTAAAGCCTACTTTCTACTTCCTATTATGCTACTATTACACTAAAAATCCTAAAGTGCCAGGATTATTGCTTAACCATTTTTGTACCACCATTATTTTTCACAGTGCCCACACAGAGTAGACATGTTTGTTTGTTTGTTTGTTTGTTTAGTGAACCTAAACACCATACTCCAATCCAGGTAAAACACAACATCCTCAAAATAAAACTGAAGGTTAAATATCCTTGCTCATAAATACCTAAAAATCTTTTCTCTCTCTCTCTCTCTCTCTCTCTTTTTTTTTTTTTTTTTGGAGACAAAACTTGCTATGCAGTTCAGGCTGGCCTTGAGCTCACTTTGTAGCCCAGGCTGGTCTTGAACTTGAAACGATCCTCCTGCCTCAGCTCCTGAATGCTGGGATTACAGGTGTGAGCCACCACACCTGGAAATATTTTCTTATATATAGTTTAAACTGAAAGATAAATGGACAGTTGTGAAGATGGGAAATGCCAATATAAAATCAATATAAAAAACACTGTGCCCTGTACTTTGTACTAATGAAGCTTACATTCACATTCAGATTTATGTTTTTTTAGTGAGTCCTCAAATATGTAAATCTTGAAACTGAGCACACATGCATAGGTATATGCTGGCACCCATAACTTTACAAACAATCTTACAGATTCTTTTCAAAAGGCTTTCGATCCAGGTATGGTGGTGCATTACCTCTAACCTCAGTTACTCTAAAGCAGGACTCCAAGTTTATGGTCAGTGTGGCCAACTTAGCAAGACCTTGTCTAAAAATAAAACCAGTTGGGGATGTAGTTCAGGGGTAGAGTATTTGAGTTTAATGCACAGTATCACCAAAATTTAAAATTTTAAGAGCCTTTCTAACATAATAAACTAGGAGGGTTATTATATACTTATTATTCATCACAACTTATGACTTGAAACAATGCATCTCATGATTACAAAAGTAAACACAGATAAGATGGGGCCAACAAAACCTTGAGCTAATCATTTCATCTTGTTACACTGAAGAGGTTGTTATATATTTATAAAAACAAGCCAGGAAGCTGGGCATGGTGGATCATGCCTGTAATCCCAGCACTCAGGAGGCTGAGGCAGGAGGATCATTGCAAGTTTGAGACTAGCCTGGGTTACAAAGTGAGCTCAAGGCCTGCCCAAACTGCATAGAGAGACTCTGTCTCAAAAAGACAAAAAAAAAAAAAAAAGGCCAGGGATTTAGCTCAGTGGCATAAGCACCTGCCTGATAAGCATGAGGATATGAGTTCAATCCCCGGTACCAAAAAACAAAAACAAAAAAACCCAAATGTTTCCATAGTACTTTTACTATAAGACCAATATCATACTTCAAAGGAAAATGTTAATACCTCCTATATTCTGCTCCTCTGAAAAGGTTTAAAGGGTTTCTCCATACTTTGCATTCTGAAAAACAAGAAGCAAAACAAAAGTTTACTCAAATGAAGTTAAATCTTCATCTAACCAACATTTATTGCGTACCTACTGTATGCTAAGTACAGAGAGTACAGAAACAAAAGAAGCATGAATCATCTCTGCTTTCGAGAAGCACACAATTAAATCTAGTCCCTTATTTCTGACTCCACAGTATTAGGTTCATAATTCAGTTTTAGCACTTACATATGACAAATATTACAAATTTACAATATTATAAACACAAATACAAACTCTTAAAAATGTTCACTTTTATTTTCATAGTCTACCACACAATCTAGAATTGACTTATTAAATTGAATTAAATGTACTAAGAGAGTTAGTCATGTAAACAATGGACTGAACTGTGTGACTAGTGCTATTATAAAGAAATGTTCTGTTCCAAGACAAAGAAAAGGAGTAATTAATTTTTCTCTGGGGAAATGAGAGAAGGCTGTAGAGAAGAGTTGACCTGTGAACTGACAGTGAATCAATATAAAAAATTAGTAGAAGGCTGCAGATGAAGAACATTCCAACATGAGGAAGTACAAAACTGCACAGAGGCTGGGCATAGTGGTACAGGCCTGTAATTCTAGTACTTTGGGAGGCTGATGAGAGGATCACAAGTTTGAACCTAGCCTGCAACTATGGGGAGACTACAGCTCAATACAAAGGCCCTGGTTTCAACAGCTAGTACTACAATAAAACAAAACAAAACAAAATGAAACTGCACAGAATGCTTGGTGATTTTTCTTTTGCAATAAAATATATTAACAATTAATATATGTATAACTAATTGAAAAAGTACTTTCCAAATAGTCAAAGTATGATATTCTAAAACTATGCAAAATAGATTTATTCAAAATGTAAGGCTCATGAATGGATTTTAATAATGAATGCAAGGTTGTACACTGAAACTAAATTTTCAGAAGTACTCTTTAGCAAGTTTTGATATAATAGAAGAATATCCATAATTTCCTGAAAAAGTTATTAAAATCTTCCTTCCTCTTCTAATTACCTCTCTGTGTGAAACCAGATTTTGCTCATATACTTCAATGAACATAATATAACAAAACAGGACAGAAACAGCATGAAAATGATGTCAAAGGATTTAAACAAATATAAATACTTCCAGTCTCCCGACTGAACTTTTCTTATTTCAGGGGAAAAAAATTATGATATATGTATTAGTTACCTTAGACTGACATTAAAAAAAAAGTACTTCAGACCACATAGTTTAAACACACTTTGAAGGGATCAGTGTTTTTTGAAGGTAGTATACATCTGTAGCTGAACAGCTCTCTGGTCGAGTCCTGAAGAATGCAATTTTCTGTTCTGCTCTGCTTTGTTCATTCCCCTCTCCTCTGTCTTTGTGTGTGTGTGTGTGTGTGTGTGTGTGTAATGGGCACTGAACTCATAGCCTTCATACTGAACTATGTTCCCAACCCCCACCTTTTTTTTATTTTGATACAGAGTCTTGCTATCACTAACTTGCCCAGACTGGACTTGAACTTGCCATCCTCTTGCTTCAGCCTCCCAGAGAGCTAGGATTATAGGTGTGTGCCACCTTACCTACCTTTGGTTCCTTTTTTGTTTAACAATTCCTTCTTCAGTCTATACTTCCTCTTTTATACTTCACTGTAAGTAGCCAAAAGGAAACAAGCTGGTACTTCCACACTTTGCTTGGAAATATTGACAACTATATTCAACTTCATTGGGTTGAATTCCACTATTCACAAAATGCAGAATATATTTTATTCAAATTCTTTTTTCACTCTATAACAAGGACCATTTTCCCTCTAGTTTCCTACAATACATTCTTTGCTACCACCTGAGATCTCACCAGAGTTATCATGAATGTCCATATTTCAGGCATGTCCCTCAAAACTTCCTCAGACTCTGCCCATAACCCTATTTTACAGCTATTTTCAAATATTTAAGTATTTGTTATAATGTACCACTCTTCTTGGTATCAAAATCTGTACCTATCAAGTCAAGTTTCTACAACAAAAAGGCTTAAACAAAAGGAAATGTATTTTCATAAAACCTAGAGGTTAGAGGTCTAAAACTTGGGTGAAGATTCTCTTCCTAGCTTGCAAATAGCCTTCTTATTGAGTCCTCATATGGTAGACAGAGATATAATCTCATTTATTCTTAATTACCTCCTAAAAGTTGTATCTCCAAATAAAAGTTACAATGGAGGTTGAAACTGCAACATATTCATTTGGGGAAGAGAATTCAGTTTCTATGAATATGTAAATATGTAATGAGTTTATTGTTACTTTCAAAAGTTAATAAATTTTTATGGGCCAGGGATTTAGCTCAGTGGCATAAGCACCTGCCTGCCAAGAACAAGGTCATGAATTCAATCCCCAGTACCAAAAAAAAAAAAAAAAGTTAATAAATTTTGAAATTTCTTTAATTTTTATTATAATAATAATGAACATAATTCATATATAAATATAGGTTATTCAAGGTCTTCAATAATTTGTATAAAGAATTCCAGCCTGTACAACAAAATCAAAAAGTTTGAGAACTTTTTTTTTCCAAATCTAGGGCTGCAATTTATACGTGCCAAGCAAGCACTTTACTGTTGAGTTACATCACAAGCCTCTTTTAAATTCATTTGATTTCATTTATTTTTGAGACATTAAATTGCCCAGGCCAGTGTAGAACTTCTGATTCTCCTGCCTCAGTTTCCTGAGGAATTGGGATTTCAGGCACGTACTACCACACCAGTAAGAACCATTCTTTTTTACACGGTAGTAAAGGGAAAGGATATATAGAAGAAGAAGTATTAGAGGAAGAAATCTAAATAAGATACTATGGTAATCATCTAGGAAAGAAATGTCAAGGACCTAAATATGGCACAATGAATGCTGAAATAAAAGAAGGTAGAATGAAGCTAAGATAATTTTTGATGGCAAGTTACTACAATTGCTAGAGAAAGAAAGAGATGTAAAAGAGATATAAATTGATATCCACGTGCATTGGTGCATGCCAGTAATCTCAGCACTTGAGATGCTGAAGGAGGAGGATCATAAGTTTGAGGCCAGTCTGGGCAACACAGTGAATTCAAGGCCAGCCTGGATTACACAGTAAGATCCTATTTCAGACAGAGGGAAGGAGTGAGGGAGGGAGGGAGAAAGAGGAAGGAAGGGAGGAAAGCAAACAAATAAACAGAAACAATGTTCTGGGAGTTGCCGTAAACGCCTGTCATCACAGCTACGGAGGGGTTGAAGCAAGAAGATCACAAGTACAAGCCCAGCCTGGGCAATTTACTGAGACCTTGTCTCAAAATAAAAAGGGCTGGAGATACAGCACTGTAATACAGTGCTTGCCTAGCATATGAAAGCCCCTGACATCAGTCAATCAGTCAACAGAAAAATGAGTGAGTTCAGTACTTAGTATCATCAAAGGTATAGAAAATCTAGCAAAGAGAAATATCAATGTGGAACTTTTTTGTTTTAGTTTTTTCATACAGGGTCTCGCTATGTAGACTGCTTGCAGCAATCCTCCTGCCTCATTCTCCCAAGTGCAGGGATTACAGGCATGCACCACCATATCCAGCTCTATTGTTAATTTATTTATAAGTCTGTATCTTCTTCCATGCTAGACAGTTCTTAGGGTTATATTCACTCTCATAAATGGCTTACCTAGTCTTTAAATAGAGAATAAACTCATATACATACTTACAATTATTAAACTCTGACATTCTCAGGGACAGATCTACGTAGTTAAGGTTCAGATCTAAGCTGGCCCCTAAAGCTGCATGTGTTTGGAAGGTGATTAGACTAAGGAGATATAGCTGACTTGCTGTTAGGAGGTGGGGTTTGGTTGAGAGAGACAGGTCACTGTGGGCATAGCCCAGAAGGATATGTATCTCTCTTCCCAGCTCCTCCCTTGATTCTCTTTTTTCTGGCTGCTATGACATGAACAGCTTCACTCTAGACCCTTTCCATCATGCTGTCGACCATGAAAGGACTAAAATTTCTAAAAAATGCAATCTAAAATAAACTTCTTCACCTTTAAGTTGTAGATGTATTTGGTCCCAGTAAAATACCTAAGACATATTTTATATTCATTCTAATCTGTCTTGTTCTTAGGAGTTCTGTAGTTATTTTATGAAAAAGAACAGAGATATGAAAGAAAGTTATCATTATTCTTTCCTGTACTCTTAAATGGTTTCCAATCCCTTTCCACTAATCCTGATCATGTTTTAGGGCTCCACTTAAATGGTACTTCCTCAGGGAGTTTGCCTGACCATATCTAAAAAGCGCCAGTGATTGAATTCAAGTAATACTTTTCCACTAAACTAACATAACTCTACTGGTTGAAGTTTATGAGACTCTTACGGAATTAGTTTGTATCATTACTGCATAATTTTACCTATATCAAATGAAAGGTATAACCATCCAAAAATATAATTTTTATTTGGTTACAAAAATTTTGTTTTCCAAATTATACATCATTAATAATATTTGTATTCTATTACTGGATGCAGAGGAATAGTCTATGGATTACCTACAATTATATAAAGAATAAAGTTCTATGTTTCAGTCTATTTGGACTGCTATCACAAAATACCATAAACTGACTAATTTAAAAACAACAGAAATTTACTTCTCACAGTTTTGGAGGCTGGGAAATCCATGATCAAGGTGCTGCCAGATCTACTGTAGGTGAGGATCCATTTTATAAACAGCACTCTCTTGCTATATCCTCACAGGGTGGAAGAGGCAAATAGTTCTCTATAGTCTTTTTTGAAAGGATATTAATCCTATTCATGAGGGGTTAATTTCATGACTAGATAAAGAGTTGAGGCTGGGATGTGAAAACATGAAAATCTCCTCTAATTCAGGATAGAAAGCTTCTTTTGCTTTCCGTTTTCATAAGCTATGGAAACACAAGGGAGTGAACATCTTGATTTTTAAATAGTTCCCAGTCTGTCTCACTAACAATACTGCCATGTTCACCACTTATATGCACAACTCTTGAGCTTCTATCCCCATGATTTATCACTTCCCAAAGACTTCACCTCCTAACATCATCACACTGATGTTTAAGGTTCAATGTATCAATGAGGGGGTACACAAATAGTCAAACCACAGAACTGTGTTGTTTTGAGTTTATCTCCCACAATCAAACTCAATGTTAAAAATATAGCTCTGAAAACACACTGAAAAGTCACCTGACAAATTCTGTCTGCTGGTTTCATTTTCTCTGTTGCTGGGAGAACCTGGCTCTGCCATGCTGCTTTCTGTTCCTCCCATCAGTGGTCGCAAATGGTTTATAGATACTTGCTCAATAAAAGATGTACCATGCTTATGGAAATACCACCACTCAAATATCTATGACAAAGAGAAAACACCTTTCACTTAAAACAGAATTTATCAGCAGATATAGGAACTCAAAACATTCTCTCAAGATTTCCTATTCAGACAATTATGAGACAAGAGGAAGGTAGTAAAGGGAGGGAGTGAAAATAGGGAGGACAGCTATTCTCAAAATATGCTACATGCATGTAGCAAAATATCACATCGAAACATAATATTTTGTAAAATTAATAGGCACAAATAAAAATATATTTAAACAAACTTTTCCTGTTTAATTTAGAATTTTAAATGTACTATCTTCCCCTACAATTCCTCAATAATATATGCCATGTTAATGGTGAAATACATTTCTAGATTTTTAACAAACTTAACAAAGCTATACATTTATAATTAAGAATATAAAAACAACAAGAAGCATTTAATCTGTAAATAATTTAAGTGTTATGCTGCACTGTCATTTTATTGTGTCTATAGCATAATTAAAGTCTCTTTTTAAAAAATTAGTATATCCAGGGATTGTGGTACATGCCTGTAATCCCAGCACTCAGGAGGCTGAGGCAGATGGATCACTGCAAATTCGAGGTCAGCCTGGGCTACAGAGTGAGTTCACTGTGTGCCTTGGAAAAGTTACTCTACCTCTAACAACTCATAGCCTAACTGTCAAGCTTAATGGCTTGGGAGTTAGGTAAGGAGATAATAAAGCACATTTCTGGGTGTGCCTGGGTGGGCCATGTAGCCATTATCTTAGGGTCTACCCTGGCCCCTAGCACTTGTCCTTTGTCACTGTTCCCACGCTCTGCTTTCCAGCCAACATGAATGGAGCAGCTTGGCTTCACCAGGCACTTAGCCATGACCTTTCTGCCTTAGAGTCAGCCAATCACGGACTGAAAACATCCGAAATATGAGCAAAAATAAACTCTTTTTCCTTTAAGTTCTGTGTGTCAGGCATTTGGTTCTACTGACAAAAAGTTGATCAATACAAAGAAGGAAAAGTTTAACTTACAATTGTTGCTCAATTTTTCAAGCCCCCAACCAACTTCCCCTTAAAGAAGTAACACATGCAGCATAGGAAGCTTCCCTGACATTTCATCTTCACTTGTTACCCCTTACTAGTAGTAAAAACATAATGTTTTATTATCTTTTACTTTTCATCCCCCTAATAGAATGTAAGCTCTACGAGGATAGGAATTTGTTAATTTTAGTTGCTACTATATGCCCAGTACCTTAGAACAGTGATGCCTTAAAACAGTGATACTCAATACAAATTGTAAAATGAATGAATCAATGTCTATAATCACCTTTTAGACTAAATTCTATATAGGCAGAATCTGTTTGTCCACCTGCCATGGTATTCCCATTTTCTAGAATAGTATCTGACATAGAAAAATCTCTCTACAGTTACTCTATTTGGTAAATGGATACATAAGGAAATTTATGGACTATTTTCTTTAAAAAGTCCATTAACATACTATTATCCTGACAAATGTAGTGGATGAATATATTCTTTTAGTTAGAAAATAAACACATTCTCAAACTTAAGAAACTTTAATATTTTAAAAAATTATTTTACTAGGACAACAAACATAGAATTTTCAAACCTCTAGAAATATTATATATGATTCAGTAAATTATAGAACAAATCTGCCAAACCGATGCCAAAAGCATATATATACATTTGTACATTAAAACCTAATGACTAAATGCTACAATATTTACAAATGTTTGAATGCAAAGTATTGGGTTTTTTTCTATTATGTCATTAACATTTTATGCTCAAGTCTTAAAAATGGTTTCCCTTTCTGCTCATTCTTCCTGAGTTAACAAGCAATTGATTCCAAATATGGTCATGGTTTGGCTTCTACTGTATGTTTTACTGAGAAATGTGATGAAACTTCTTTACATTTGTGTGTGTGTGTGTGTGTGTGTGTGTATGTGTGTGTTATGGAGAATTCAACCCAGGACCTCTTACACAGTAGGCAATCTATCAACCACTTTCCCAGATAAAGAGATGAAATTTCTTTAAAAACAACCAAAAGAAATTATATAAGCATAAGTTTTTCATGTGACAGAAAAGATGTAAATTGTATTAAAAAATAAGATTCAGTGATAGAGTGCCTGCCTAATGCAAGAAGCCCTAAGTTCAATCCTTAGTACCTTTAAAAAAAGAGAGAGAGAAATACTATCAAGGACTTGTAATCAGAGAGCAACAATAATAAACTGCCCTTCACTATATGAAATGCAGGTGGTTTTGATTAATGAAAACCTTTGGATCTCTTAAATCAACATTTTGCATTGTTTTGTACAATGTTACAAATAAACAATGATGATAATAGTTGCTAAACTGGAGATACAGTAAAATGGTGGAATGTTTGCCTAGCATGTGCAACTCCTGGGTTCAAATCCCAGCACCATGCATAAACACAAAAATAATAAATAGCTAATATTTATCAAAAGCTCACTATGAGCTGGGTGTCATGATGTATGCCTAGAATCCAAACTATTAGGAAGCTGAGACAAGATTGTAAGTTTAAGGCCAGCGTGGGCAACTTAGTGAGACCCTACTTCAAAATAAAATTTTGAAAAGGATTAGAGAAGTAACTCTATGGTAGAATGTTCATCTAACATGTATGAAGTCTGGCTTTGATCCTCAAACAAAATATTTCTATAAGCCAAATATTATACCAAAGTTTGTACATGCATTATGTCATTTAATCCTCACAACATCTAATTTTGGAGAGAGAGATATTACAAATTTAAATAACTAGCTCTAGTTCATATCAGTGGTCAGGTGCAGAGTTGAGTTTCTTACTCAGGTTAGTCTAACTTTAGAGCGTCTAACCATACTTCACAAATATATGTCAGAGTGTATATATGTATGTGTGTGTGTGTGTGTGTGTGTGTGTGTGTAAGTGTACATGTACCATATGTTCAGGTAGTAAAAACATTATAAATTACAATTTTTGCTAATTAAAAATCATCAATACAGCAAAGGTAATAATACTAGAGCTTTTAAAATGTCACTTGAATTTCCTAATTTTTGTATATTTAAACCTTCTTCTAAAAAGAAACAACAAATTTTTAAACCAGCTTTTTTAGACACCTATTGATATATGCACATTATTCCACCTTTTATGAATGAAGTTAGCATTTATAATTTATGTGACTTGCCTGAAGTTATCAGTTAGTGTCAGTCAACAACTCAAAATCATACCTTCTGTTTCCAACACAGTGCTTTCTCCCTATTTTGGCTGTTTACAAATCTGTCGATCTCTCCCCACCAGCTGTGTCTCTGTCTCTGTCTCTCTCTCTCATTCTGGGGATTGAACTCAGGGTCTTTGCCCTGAACTACACCCTTAAGCCTTGTAGTTAATTTTTTTTTTTTTTTACAAATATTTTGTTGTTATTTGAGGGTTTTGCTACGCAATTTGGGCTGGCCTTGAACTTGCAGTGATCCTCCAGAGTGTTAGGATTACAGGCATGCACTACCATGCCCGGTCTTTTTTTTAAATTCTGAGACAAGGTCTCACTAAATTGTGCAGACAGGGCTCAAACTTGCTATCCTCCTGCCTCAACCTCCTATAGTGCTGGGACTGCAGATAGGCGTCATCACACCCGGCTTTAAATGTGTGCTACTGACTAAATATGCTGAGATCTGTATAACTACAAGTGGGCTTTATAAAGCAATAAATTGAGAGGCTCATATTAACATATAATTTTTATTCTGAATTCATCAACAGCGTTTTAAAAGAAAAATCCCTTTCTTTTACATTTTGCTTTAACAAAATGCTCAGCATTAGTACCTGTTTAAAAAACAAAGTCAAACACAAAAACTGTTATTTTTACTAAAGATGGAGAGCACCACCTACAGATGAGAAAAAAGAACAGAAAAATCCACTGATGAAACATGGAATACTAAAGATTTCTATCTGTAGCAACATTTTTCCAAAATGTACAGTAGGAAACACTAGATCCTAGGGATGATAATGAGGGATTATAAATCTTATTTTAGTGTTTTAAAATGTTATCTTGTTCAAGGCAAAGCTGGATTAAATAGGTTTCCATATCGTGGGATTTCTTACAATAATGGCCAAAGTTCCTTAAGTGTTCACTGAGCTAGCTACCCTGTTACAAGCTTCTGCACCCAACATCTCATTTAGTTCTCATAGTTCTTCAAAATGGTACTATTATTTTTCCTATTTAGAAGAGAAACTGGGACTTGGAAAAACTGCAGGCTGAATTGCAGGCATATAAATTTTAGTCTGTGCAATGTTGCTAAAATTATTGATTTTATAGAAAATCTGTATGCCCAAGTTCTCTTGAAAAGATCTGAAAAACTAGAACACATGGTAATACTAGTCATAAGTTTATGCGGCAACAATTAATTAGCTCTACCCTCTTTTTACAAGGGATATGCACTTTCCAGATTATCCAGGTCTCAAACTAAATGAAGAATTCATTTTTATAGTCTTCCCTTTTCACTCAATTGTTTGTTACTAACCAGGGAACTGCAGGCATTAAATTTCTAACCCCTTCCTGACTAAAGTGTACAAGACTTTACTATGCAACAAATACTGCCAATCTCTAAAAGCACAGAGACAGATGTACTGTTTCCCAAATTTATTTGGCTAGGTAATTCTTTTTTCAAATGCGTAACACATTTTAAAAATGCTGATATGTAAGTACTTAAACTATTATAATAATATATAGGACCTTTGGACAAATATCAAAACATCAATTCAGAAAATGGAAACTACTTACAAATATCAGTCCTGATATCAAAGAAGATGTCCCTGTAAGTGCCACATAAAATTTGGGTGTCAGTGAATTTAAAAATCCTGTCACTGTTAAAAGAAAAAAAAATCAAAGTTTAAAAAAAACACAAATTAGTTATAAATATGTAGGTGTCTTTGAGTGGGGGGACATCAGCAGTACAGATGCTTCCCAATTTACAGTGAGGGTACAGTCTGATAAAACCTTTGAAAACTGAAAATAGCGTAAACTGAAAATGCACATGATACCTTGACCTTCCAAATATCATAGCTTAGCAGTGCAGTGCACTGTACTGTTTATCCTCCAGATTGGGTACTTGACTGCCCAGGATTGGACAGAGTATACTGCCAACCAAGGAGAAGATTGAAATTCAAAATTTTTACTGAATGCATAAACGGCTCTTGTATCACTGTAAAGTTGAAAAAGTGTAAATTGAGTCATCTTATGAATATTCATTTGAAAAAGTTGTAATTTTTAAAACCACTATAAATTTCCATTGTATCATCTCTTAAAAATGAATTCACACATGTAAAAGTAGGATTTCACACTGTTGGTTAGTTGAGTAGGAAGCAAATTAAAATGAGGCTCAGGATAGTCAGGCTATGGAAGTAGCTCAATGGTAAGAGTGCTTGCCTAAGTGCTGGCATGAGGCCCTTGTTTCAATCCTCAACACCACAAAATAATGATAAATGTATAAATTAAATAAAATAAGGCTCAGTATGTGCAAGGTCCTAGGTTCCATTCCTGCACCAAAAAAGCAGGAAAAAAAAGAAAAGAAAATTGAGGTAATTTAGCTTGCCTTTGAACATAAAACCTAAAACATTTGTAATTCATAATTTAGATTAGAATTTTTACAAAACTCTAAGAAGCTAAACAAACACACTTTCACAAAGGAGGTTTTAAAAACACTCCAGTTACTTTGGTAAAATACAAACCAATGTTTCAAATGGAAAAGGAAACAGTATGAGCTTCTGGTAGATCAGTTAAGAAGGCAAAATAGTTATAAAAGCTAAAAACAGAGCTCTCTGCCATCTAAAATCCTGATCAAATTCTTCACTCCAAATAATTGTCTCAGCACTTTGAATTTTAAAAGTAATGAAAACATTCAGTAGTCAACTACTCTCACCTAAGAAGTGTGTCCCATGTAGAAAATTTTTAAAAACTCAACATTTTGCTGAGCATATAAATTACCATTAGGCACTTGATTCACCTGTTAACAGACACCAAGTTAGTTCTTTTGCTTGTTTTTAGTATGCTAGTTAAACCTGAATTTACATTGCACCTGCCTTCTAAAAATTTTAAACTATTACAGAATATTACATCAGTTTTCTATGTCATCTCATGGAATAGTGATATTTGCCTTCTCTCACTACAGAAAAATTAATCACTGCACTGATCAAATATGTCCATCTTGTTCTGAGGCTGATGTTCATAGGATGAGTGAAAGAAGTGTAACACCATAAGAGGCTTTAGGTCCCATCTACTTCTTTCTATCTAACAATTAAAGCATAGTTATTTGTAGAACCCACGAGAATTTACACTTCCGACACATCCTTGTATCTTTAGCCAAGACTACACGATGTGCACAAAGCCACTGCTGTTTCTCTTCCTTGCCTATCCTACAATGATCCAATTTATTACTCAAGATGAAGCCTAGAATAAGATAAAATCACAATATCACAACACTATGTTATTTCTTAACAGAGCTATTTCAAAACAAAGGAATGGTACGCTAAGATTGTGGCATTTTCTGAGATCTCTATTACAGATGTACATCTTTGTTGCCTCAGGTGAGTTTCTCTTAGGAAGGAACGATTTTCAAACGACCCTAGGAATGGTGAAAGTGCCTTTAGATGGTATATCAAAGTCTGAGAATGCTCTTTTCCGTCTGTCCGACCACCGGAAGCCTAAAGTTTACCAGGTGGCTTTTCCTAAAGTAAACCCGGACAGCTCAGAGAGGGCGGATCTTAAGAGGTCTTAGGGAGGAGCCGTTAGCTGCCTTTCAGGTTTGACAATCAGCTGCGGGGCTGTGGCCGAAGAAAAAATAACAGACTGATTCACACAACACCGACTCCTCCAAAGCCCTCCACGGTTCCTAACACTCTCTGCCCTTGGCGCTCGCCACCCCCGCCCCCCGCCCAGCACTTCATCGGGGCTCCCCCACCGCCTGTCCCGGGAAGTCTGGGCCTCTCACCCGCTGCCAAGTGCTCACACAGCCTCAGCGGGACCCTCAGAGCGTAAAGCAGCCCCAGCCCCGCCACGAACCACAATGAGGCCCCAGCCCCTGCCATCCCGGCCCGCAGGCGCTCCTTCCAGCCCAGCGGAGGACTTAGGCCGCGAGCAGGTGCAGAAGAAAATGCTGCTGCGGTCGCGACTTCACCCAAGTAGTCCCTGTTCGCCATCTTGCCACTCCCGCGGTGCCGGCAGCGGGGAGGGGAGAAGGGCAGGAAACCGGGAGTCGGGAATCCTGGGATAGTGATGGGCCTGAGATTGGCCTTGTGAAGACTGAATCCTGGGGAATCCCACCGCAAAGATGTAGAAAGTGGCAGAAAAGTCCCAAGACTGCAACAAAACTCCTTTGGAGTGGGGCTAGGGGTTGATGCGGTATGTATTTTAGAGGATTTGGACTAAGAAGTGACGCTGAAGGGAAGTGGTTTTGCTTCTACACGAGTTGAGGTCACATTTCACCCTATTCCCAAGGTTGGAAAAACTACCGGTCGTTCCCGAGGCTGAGCAGCATTTAGTACTTTGGATTGTGCTGCCATGGAGATTACTGATACCAGGAAAGTTTAGGAGTAGCAGTAGCTTTCTGATTGGATGGAACCCAGTTCCACGATCAGTCCAAACACGCTGCAAACATCCAATAGATGAACTGGTAAATGACTGTAACTCAAGGAAACATAATAAACCTTAATCCCATTTAGGAAAACCCGACTTCCTGGGGTGCGAGATGTAGATACCGTCACCCCTGCGCGCTTTACTGACGTGGCACCCTAGCTGTCGGCGTTTCCGGTCCGGTCTTTCCGACAGTGATTCTATCACTGAGTTTCCTTCCCGGCCTGCCTCGCGCCTGCTGCCGGGCTGGGCCAGAGCAGCCCAAGATGGCGGACTTTGAGGATCGGGTGTCGGATGAGGAGAAGGTAAGAGGATCTGCCCCTCTCTCACCTCCTTCTGAGACAGGGAACAGGAATGTTACCCAGCTGCGGCGGGAAGCCTGACCGTGTCCCCAAGAAAAAGGAGGTTCTTGGTTCGAGCTGGCAAATGTTCTCTGCAGTCGGGACACTTTTAAGGGGCTTTCCTCTGCCTCACGGTGGCCCTAGTTCTCCGTTCCTCAAGTCTGTCCTTTTCCTTTTGGATCTGAGGCACCCCCTTCCTGCAAGAGAAGCGACTTTTCCCATGTTGAATCTTGACTGTAGACTCTTCTGTAATTATAAGCGGGGCGATGGTGATGTCGCGACTTACTAAGCAGCAGCTATTTTACAGCCCTTAGGCTGTTGGGGCTCTCTCCCTCCCCCCACCCAGTTTTAGGTATGATTGGGGCGATTTTAGGGCCAGCCACTTCCTGGTCTAGGTGGCCTCTTAACTTCCCTTTTGCTCCTCCTTCCTCAGGAAGTGATCTTGCTGTCACGATTGCTCGACCGGGGAGAGGTCTCTGAATTTTGTTCATTTTACTTACCGCACATCCACTTTTCTCACGTTCTGTCGGCTAACCCAGTTCGCCATAATAAATGTGTAAGCCTTAGAGCATTTGCTTCAGAATTTGAACACCGCTTTTCTGCAGGTGCTCCCTTGATTATAGGAACATAAGCCTCCAGGCGACTCCTTCCCTGGCGTCTTACCTGTCTTAATGATAATTTTAAAAAAACAGTTTTCGGCTTCTTGTTAAATTCAGAGTAGCCAGTTAATTTTTTTTAACTGCAGGTTTTATATAGCACATAATTATCATGTTAACATGTTCAGATCTGAATCCAAAAAAGAAGCTTGCTTTCTTTGATGCCCTATTACAGTTGAATCTATCAGCGTGCAATCTGTGTATATACTTATTTCTTTAAAAATAGCTTAAATACAAGAGCATGTTCTGAGTTAGATGGTATAACTATTTTTCTCACAACTGTACGCCTTTTAAAAACAGTTTGACAAGCCGGGAATTTAGCACCGTGGCACAAGCGCCTGCCTGGCAAGCGTGAGGTTGTGAGTTCGATCCCTGGTACCAAAAAGAAAAAGAAAAAAAAAAAACTGACAAGTTTTCAGTAAATACAGCATTTTAAAGCCTATAGAAATTAAAATATTTTCACCAGATGCTCCCTATACAACAATGTTTGTTTCCTATAGTGACTATTACAAAGTGTGTATCATTGAGTGTTGTGCAAATCTATCTGGGTTTATTTTACTATAATAAAAACAGATTGAGAAGTTTAGTAGTGCAGGCCTTTAATCCCAATGGGAAGCTGAGGCAGGAGGACTGCTGCAAGTTCAAGGCCGGCCTGAACTACATATTGAGTCCCTGTCTCAAAAAAAAGAAACGAAAAAAAGATTGGGATGGAAGAAGAGACTAGTAATGATCCAGAAACACATTTTGCAGAATAACTTGACATAACATACCTACAATGCTGAAGAAGATGCTCTACCCTTAAAAACCATTGAACAACACATTAGTATTAAGTTTTCTGTCATTTAGGAATTGATTGGCATAAGTGTTGAAGGTTTAGGGAAAAATATGAATTTATGCTGAAAGAAAACCATAAAAAATGTTTATTCTAAGGTAGTTAATGATTTGTATAAATTACAGTGAAAATCCTGGGATAAAATGCTTATCCCAATTGATGAGCCACTTATTTGAAACACAAATACTGTTACAACAAAATTTCACAAATTAGGTAAAAGTGGATGTGGTGGTCTATACCTAAAACCCCACTAGTTGAGAAGCTGAGGCAATCAAATTCAAGGTCAGCCTGAGCAATTTAGCAAGACTGTCTCAAAATTAACATTAAAAGGTAGCTCAGAAGTAGAGTACCTCGTTTTCATATAGAATATATATATATATACTAAAACTTTTCAGTCTGTTAAACAGCCTTACTCTGATTCAGCCTCTTCAGATATTCTTGTGCAGCAGTGGCTCTGTGTGTAGATGCTATGCACTGAGGATACACACACACATACACACATGAAAAATGATGTGTACAGGATAATGCCTCATACCAATCAGATATCCATTTGTTAATGTGTTTGTTAACAACCCTTTATCTTATCTTAGTGTTATAAACTCCACCTAAAACTGATTAAAGTTTCATTCTTGTCAAAAAAAAAAAAAAAGAAGTAGAGCACCTCTATGTTCAATCCCCAGTACCATAAAAGAAAAAAGTTGGGTAAAGATAAACTTAAGTTTATTGTATCCATGTGATACATATTTAGCAATTTACCAGTGTGATTGGGTTGTTGTCTTTGACCCTGGGTTAGAATGCCTTTTTTTTTTTTTTTTTTTTTTGGTACTGGGGATCTAACTCATGACCTTTCACTTTCTAAAAAGGTGCTTATTCTACTGAGCTAACTTCCCCGCCCTTTAGAAAATGCTTTTTTTTTTTTTTT
>PVLA01011794.1:0-32634 GCA_004027455.1 Hydrochoerus hydrochaeris | reverse complement strand
ATTTTATAATCTGATATTTCCACTTATGGCACATTTCTTTTGTTACTTTAGTGACATAATAAGCAAATCATAATTAGTAAGGTAAATCTGCCAAAAAATATCGATGAATTTTATTCATACATAGTAAAGGAGTTTTTAGATTGTTTTGTCTTCATCAGTGCAGATTAAGTATAACTGGTATGGTAAAAATCCATATTTTGTTTTTTTTGTTTTTTTTGTTTTTTGAGGCAGGTTCTCACCATGTAGTTCAGGCTGATCCTGAATCCCAATTGGCCTTGATCTCAGACACTTCCTGTCTCAATTTTCCCAGTTGAGTGCAGGGATCACAGATATGCAGCACCACATGAGTCAGAAATCCGTACGATTTTGAGATTACTGAAATTTTGTTAGGACCCTATTCCAAAATGAAACCTATTTGTTTATCTCTGTGAATCTCTTAGGTAAAAAGGGCTTTGATTTGTAAGATACAGTGTTTGAGTCTTCCTTCAGTGTCATGCCTATCTTGCTCCCTGTCCTCTGTCCTTCAGATTCTTTTTAACCTAATTCAAGGATTGAGACAGTATTTTTCTAGCAGGACTTCTTGGTACGTCCTGGGAGTCATAAATAATAGTAACCCTTTTATGAGATTTTTTCCCTGTAAGTTGTTAACAATAAACTTAATTTTAAAACTCAAAATATTTTGAATTTTGAATACTTGGAGAAATTCTTAATTTTTTTTTTTTCTTTTTTGACTTTAAAACTCAGCTTCATTTGTTTTGTGTGGGTCTGTTTTGTGAGTATCTCATTATGTTGCCCAGCAAAGCCTCCCAACTCGGGATCCTTCTGCCTTACCCGCTGGAGTGCTGGGATAATAGGCATGCCCTACCATACCCAGCTGATTTTTTTTTTTTTAAAGCATGTATTCTGTGATACCAAATATATTTTAATACTGCTTTTCAATTTTGATACATTTTCAGAAGGCAGTAAAAGTTGTTTTAAATTTGATGATGGAGCTGGGCGTGGTAGTGCACGCCTATAATCCCAGGATTCAGGAGGCAGAGGCAGGAGGATCGATGTGAGTTCAAGGCCAGCCTGAACTGTACAGCGAGACACTGTTGCAAAATAAAAGTAAATAAATAACATAGCATTAAAAAAATATATATATTTGATGATGGTATTCTCTGATTTCCTTGCAGGAATTTCTATAAAAGGTAGTAAAATCCATTCTAATAAGTTTAACTTCAAAAGTTTTTATCACTTTATAAAGAGGAAGTTGGGTTTTTTGGGGTTTTTTTTTACTTGTGGTTTGTTACCTGAAATGGTCATGATGAGCTGTCAAAATAAAGCAGGAAGTGAAAAATGTAATAGTATGCAGAAATAAATGCTTTTAGTTTTATCCTGGAGTTCAGTTTATAATGAGCTCCATTCTTGTAGTCTTGTATGCTCTTTACTAGTTTGTAAATGCTTAGCAAAACTAAAGAGATCTTAATTAGGAAAACTTGAACTTTGAGATGAACTATTTGTTTGAGTTCCATCCTTTGTTTCCTTCATTTCATGATTCAGCATTTTGTAAACATGCAAAGAGAATTTTAGGACTGAAGAAAAGTGTGATTAAAATGCTTTATTCTCTTGAGCCTTGCTAATAAGAATACTTTGTGTGCAACTTCAAAATTACTATAACTGAGAAATGGACCTGTATATTTTTAGACAGGGGTATCAATTGTAAGGCATTGTTTTGAGAAACAGATTTATCAAAATTATTGGGAAGAGATGTAGAAAATGTAAATGGATGAAGGGATTTGAGGGTTCTGATAGAGTTTATGAAAATGTACCTTTAGAATGGATTTCCTTGAATATGTGTTGCCTCCTTAATTAAGTAAATGAGTTATTACTCTTACAGAATCAACTAAGTCTAAAGTTTATTCGCCGTGCTGGTTTTCTAACAAATTATCAACTAGCATTAATACTACTCTCCTCATTTCCTTTTAGTTTTGCCAAGTAATAGTCATATAATCTGTTACAGAATCCTGAGTAAGAAGCACAAAGCCTAGGCAGGTGCAAATGCAGGTGCCCAATCTTTTGTTAAGAGTGCGGGTTTATCAGTTTATTTCAGGGCATTAAACTATTTCATTAAAACCAGCTTTCAGCTAGGAAGATTGCAAATTTGAGCCTAGCTTGGGCAGTTTAGTGAGCTCATGTCTCAAAAAATTTTAGAGTAGGAAGTGCTATAAAAGATATAATTGCATGTATATTTAAGTGTGTAGGATTGATAACCATATTTCTAAGTTCTTGTTGGATTGTTGAACAGATTTTTTTGCAGTCTCACTGCTTGAATGTCCACTTTGTATGATTTAATTTTGTAACTTGAACAACTGTTGCCAAAAAGACAATATGTAATTTATCAACTAGTGATTTCTTACTGTTTCTTTTTTTAAAATTCTATAATATTTCTACCCTTTTTTTTTCTCTTTAAAAAAAAAATCTTTTAAAGGGCTGGGGATGTAATTTAGTGTGAAGAACCTGGGTTCAGTCCTTAGTATCTCCAAGACAGAGAGGGAAGCCTTAATAATAAATAAATAGTATAATTAGAAAATTAAGAGTCCAGGTGTGTCTGATTCTAACCCCTGCTTTTTTAAAAACTCTATTAATTTTTTCATATACTATGAATGAAAAACCAAAATAGAACCATCCATTTAAGAAATTGTAAATGAGAGGCTAGGGATATAGCTTAGGGGTGCAGTTCCTACCTGGCAAGTGTGAGGTCTTGAGTTCGATTCCCAGTACCAAAAAACAAATTATAAATGAGGTATTGTAGTATAGTGGAAAAAATGATATGGATTGTTAGGATATTTAACCTTTCCTATTGTGCATCTAGTCACTTGAGTGATTTTGGAAAAAACAACCTGAGTGGGCCTCAATTCCCTCCTAAAATAAGGAGGCAGGGGGAATTGGATCAAACTGCCCCCAATAATTTAATGCACTTTTTCAAACACTAAGAACAGTCTCTATTTTTAAAATTAAAACATTAAAATATCTCAGGAAGTTCTTGTCTGCTTTCTTGTATTTGCCCTGATAAGAAGACTGAGTTCCTTGGTAACTAGAATGGTGTCTTTTATCTGGTGCATAGCACAGTACCACGTGGCAGAAAAGTGTCATTTTTTCTCCATCTTACATCCTTTATCCTATAAAATGCCCCCTCCTCCTTATTTCTGGTAATCTCTAGGTATTCAGGAGTGTGTTTATACTTGGGACGCCTTTTTACACCTCATTATGTCAAGGACCTGCTGCCATCACTGGTGCTTGCCACTGCTGCCAGCATCTACTTCCCATCGCTTAAAGGTTGTCCTGTTCCCATAAAACTGCAAAGCTTTATGAATACCAAATGATTATTGTAATACCTACAAGGAGACTCACAAAGTCCCTAATGAAAGTATTTCCTTCTGCTTAAGTCTTTAGAAAATTCAGAAAAACAAACTGAGTCAGACATGGTGACATATGACTGCAATCCTAGTTCTTGGGAGGATAAGGCAGGGGACTCTCAAGTTCAAGGCCAGCCTGGACTACAGTGAAAATTAAAGGCCAACCTGGCTTCCTGGAAAGAGAAACTAATAAGCTTTCCAATGATTTTTGTTCAGTTTTAGAACTATTATTAGTGAACTTGGAAACTAAATAGCTTTGATTCACTGGAATCATAAACCCAAATCTCTTTTAAGGACAAACTTATTTAGTTAAGCTAATGAAATTATGTATAAAAGTGGAATGACAACTAATTTAGTAAGTATAGAAGGGACTAGATTCTTTTTTTTCAGACAGGTTAGGTACATCAGAAATCAAATTGTGGGCTGGGGATTTAGCTCAGCGGCATAAGTGCCTGCTTTGCAAGCACAAGGGTTGTGAGTTTGATCCCCGGTACAAAAAAAAAATTGTGATTTTTTTAAACTTTTAAATTTACGTTTTTTGAAACCAGAGAAGTTAACTGTATAGTTTAAAAATGTTAATTACATTTTCCTCCATAATAGGTACATATACCCAACACCAACACCAAGTCAGGTTTTAAGTAATAGCAATGAATGAACTTTTTTTCCTCTAGCTAAGTTGTGTTGTCAAATTACTAGTTGGGGCACAGGATTGCAGAACTTGAAGGAAGCCTTCATGTATCAAAATTTTCATGTTACAGATTTTCGTGCATTCTTCCTTTTTTATTGAATGACACTTCTATTCCTGCTTGTTTTCTTTTGAAGTCCTGGGGATTGAACGCAGGGCCTCTACCACCCTTTTTATTTATTTATGTATTCAAATAGTCTCATCAAGAGCCCAGGCTGGACTTGAATTTATGGTCCTCTTCCCTCTGCTACCCATAGTTTTGGGATTACAAGTATGTACCATCTTACAGGAATGGACATCTTTAGTAGTGTTTGAGTACTGTTTCAAAGTCCATATTATGGTCCATTAGCAAATCCTGTGCCTGTAACTTATGTGACTATTTCTTAACACTTCAATTCCATCCATTAAAAAAAAAAAACACTATGGTCTCTCACTGAAAAAAAATTTTTTTTTTTTTTGTGCTGAGGATCAAACTCACAACCTCGCGTTTGCTAAGTGGGCACTTAACGCTGCTAAACTAAACCCCTAACCCTCTCACTGAAATTATTACAGTCTCTGTTAATTGCTATTCCTCACTCCTGTCCCCTTACCCTCCTATTAGCAATCTATCCTAAAGAAAGCACTTGAATGATCTGGTTAAAATGTAGGTCAGAACATTTTATTCCGCTGCCCAAAAGTATCCAGTGACTTCCCATATTTTTCAGAATAAAAATTCTTAACTGATTAATCCCTCCAAGTTTTAGGATGTTTTCTACTTATGTCTAACTTCATCTACTGGTTTGCCCTTGGTCCTGTACCTACTCACTTCATTTGTATATTTAACTAGAAGTTGCTCTCCGTTAAGACTTCTTTTATTATCCTAGCTAATTCCAAATCATATTTCATGTCCTCGTTCCTTGCCTTGCCTTGTTTTGCTTTGCTTTGCTTTGCTTTGCTTTGCTTTGCTTTGTTTTTGGTAGGGGGGATATCGCAAGTTGAACTCAGGACCTCGAGTTTGTCAGGCTAAATTCCTGGCCCTGTTTTTGTTTTTTTTTGAAATGGAGTTTCACAGTGTAGTTCAGGCTAGCCTTGAATTACACTGTGTAATCCACGCTGGCCAAACTCTTGGCGATCCTAAACCAGATTTGATATTAGCCTAACTACTGCCTTCTGACTCATTTACTCTACCCCTCTCTTTTATTATCTCCTAATCTTCCTACCAAAAGGCTATTTTTCCTTTTTTGTTCTTACTATTCTTTTACTTATAATGCCCTCAAGAAATATCTAAAACCTCTTTATAGAGATCCCAATTTAGATCCTACCTTCCTCTTACAGTTTTCTTTTACCAATTTAGCCCATGTCCTAATTTCTTTACATACATTATCCATGCTACTGATTTGGCAATTTAATGGCTTTGAATTGTAGTTTTTTGTTTTTGTTTTCATTTTCTTTTCCTGATACTGGGGACTGAGCCCAGAGCATGGGCTATATAGCCCCAGCTCTTTTCAGTACCAGCATGAACTACGTAACAAGAAAATCACACACAAAAATTTTTTTTTTATTTTAGTTTTGACCCATTTTTGAAACTGGATGATACAGTTTTGACTTTTAATTATTTCTCTTTTTAGCAAGCCCTCCCAACTTTGGTAATTGCAGCTTTCCCAAGCATAGCTTTGACTCAAGTACTGGTTCAAAAAGGTAGAGAAGGGGCAGGCATCCTGGAATAGGCCTGTAATCCAAACACACAGGAGAATTGCGGGTAGTTTACTACATAGGGAATTCAAGGCCAGCCTAAACTATGTAATGAGAACCTGTCTCAAAAGAAAAAAAAAAAAAAACCCTAAAAATTAGCTGTGCATCATGGTGCAAGCCTGTAATCCCAGCACTTGGGAAGCTGAGGCAGGAGGATTGCCAAGAATTTGAGGCCAGCCTGGGCTACATAGCAAGTTCAGGCCAGCCTGAACTACATAGCAAGACCTTGTCTCAAAAATAAACACCCCCAAAATAAAGTAAAATTTTTTTAAAAAATGGACAGAGCCAATGCCTGTGACACAATACAAATAATTATCTGCAATTTTATTTTCTGTTAGCACATGATACAGTTGAATGTATAAATTTTAATAGACTGTTTAAGAATCAAAAGAGAAGTTTTGCAAATAATCAAATAGTACTTGCTCATTTACATTCCTATAGAACATGTGCCAAGTCTTTGCCTTGGATATATATGGCAGTGAACAAGCATAACAAGTTCTTCTGTCCTGTGCAAGGAGTTGAAAAACGATGACCCGTGGGCCAAATTCAGTCCATCTGCTTTCATAGAACCTGTGAGCTAATGTTTTTTGAATGGTTGAAAACAATGTCTGAGCTGAACATGGTGGCACATGCCTGTAACTCCAGCACTCAAGGAGGATGAGGCAGGAAGATTACAAGTTAAAGCTGAGCCTGGGCCCCTTTTTTACTTAGTAAGACCCTGTCTCAAAGTTTAAAAAAACTCTTTTGGAAGAAGTTTATCAGTTTAAAGAACAGGAAGGGAAAGAACAATCTTGGAGTAGATTATTTGGGGGAATTGCTGTCTCCCTTAGAGGACCACCTGACTACATCTTTTCCCATTTGGACCATCTTGCATACAGAAACAGTATTTGTTCTCAGAATCTGGCATTCAGAATGACCCCGGGCCAAAGAGGCAAGTCTGTGCCCCAAATAGCCTATGGCGCTTAGGCTTACACACCCTGATCAGCAGCAAGTCTACTCCTTTCTTCCCCTCCAGTGACTAGAGAGGGGATAAGTAAATTGAATGGGCAAGCCAAGAGGTGCATCAATGTGTGTTAATGCCTTCATCAAGATTAGTGTGGGCACACAAAAAAGAAATTACTTTGAAAATTAAAATTAGAACAATCAAAATAATTACCTAAACAGTAAAATGGACACAGCTTTTAAGCACATATTAGTGAAATAGAAAATGGAACTGAAGAATTCTCCCCAGAAAACAACAAAAAAATTTTGTAGGAGAAAAAATGAGATACACAGATTAGACCCTAACTTTAATATCTGTATATAATAGTAAGTGATCCAGAAAAGAATGGTTGTGAGGGAACAAAAGAAGGAGGTCGGGATAAATAACTCAAAAAATATTTTTTCATAGCATTTTTAAGATATTTAGTGTAGTGTTGAATAATAGAGATAATAGGACCCATCTATATCCTGCCTTTAAAAATAGTGACATTGCTTATGTTTTCTTATTATGAAGGTTGCCATCAAATTTTGATGACTTTTCAAGTCAAAATTTATCCTGCTCCTACTAAAAATTAGGGTTTTGTTGCTTTATGATATTGGGGTGTGTGTGTGTGTGTGTGTGTGTGTGTGTCAGGAACTGAACTCAGGACTTTGCAGTTGCTAGGCAGGTGCTGTACCACTGAGCTATATCCTTGGCCCATGATATTGGGATGAATGTTGAATTTTGCCATTTTCTTCCAGGATGAGTTGAGGTGATCACATGCCTTTGCTCCTTTAATTTGTAAATAACAATATTAAACCATCCTTACATTGGGATAAACACTATTTAGTATTTTTATTTATCCCATTTGCTAATATTTTAATTTTGGTGTTTGTGACAAAGTTTCACTATGTAATTCAGGCTGGCCTTGAACTCACTATGCAGCTCAGACTGGCCTCCTGCCTCAGCCTCTTGAGTGCTAGGATAACAGGCATGCACCACCATACCTGGGCACATATAAAGTACACTTACTAATATTTTATTCCTCTCTAGGTACGCATAGCTGCTAAATTCATCACTCATGCACCCCCAGGGGAGTTTAATGAAGTATTCAATGGTGAGTAAATATTAGTATTCAGTTATTTTAAGTCCTACTTAATTATTGTTTTCAGCAAGTGCTTGCAGTTTCTTAGTCCCTACTACATATTGCAGCAATAACTAAGAAAATCAACATTCAAAAAGACTGAAAAAATTTGTCCAGGTTTACTCAGCTAGTAAGCATCAAAGTTAGGATTCAGTTCCAGGTTTGAGTCAAAAGCAACCTCTTTCCCCATAAATTAGGGTATCTATGTTAGGCAAGAAAAGATTTAAGGTGGGGGATTTAGCTCAGTGGCATAAGTGCCTGCCTGGCAATCGTGAAGTTGTGAGTTTGATCCCCAGTACCCCTCCCCCACAAAAAAATTATTTAAGGTAATTTATTTTTTAATTTTGTTTTGTTTTGTTTGTTTGGTACTGGGGATCAAACTCACAACCTCATGCTTGCCAGGCAGACGCTTGTGCAGCTGAGCTAAATCCCAAGCCCCTAAGGTAGTTTAATATTAAAAATGTAGAAATAATATTAAGTTAATTTATAGTTTTATTTTGGAATACTTTTTTTTTTTTTTAATGAAATTGAGTCTCATTACATTGCCCAATGTAGTCTCAATTCCTGGGCTCAAGTGATCCTGTGGCATCTACCTCCCAAGTAATTAGGATTACACAGATGTACCACTGTACCTGACTTACAGTTTTATCATTATAAGTAATAGTTTAAACCAGGCTTGGTGTCACATGCCTGTGATCCCAGCACTCAGAAGACTGAAGCAGGAGGTTCACAAGTTCAGTTCTAGCCTGGGCAATTTAGTGACTTCACAACAGCTTGCCTCAAAATAAAAAATTTAAGTCTAAGGACTTACTGTTAAAGCCCTGGATTCAATCCCCAGTACTATACAATACTTCAGTGCTTTCACTCGAGAAGTTCCTTAGTATATGATAGGTTTGGGACTAGCGGGTCTGAACTGTTTTGGGGAAGCTTATGTTTGTTAGATCTGGAGTAGAATTGTTTTTTCATTTGTGCATGTATATGTGTGAGGCCTTGCCCTGTACTTTTGAACCCAGGCCTTCAAACTAACCTGAATCCTGAACACTTTTTTTGAAACAGGATCTTGTTAAGTTGCCCAGACTAGGCTTGAACTTGCAATATTCCTGCATGAGCCACTCATAGTGCTGGGATTTTAAGTGTGTGCTAAAACATCCAGCTTGATGTGGAAGAAAATTGGATAATCTTTATTTTATGAAATTCTTTATCAGCCAATTTTCAAATCACTATCTAGTATATTTCTAATCTCTCATGCTACACACATCTGGGCATAGTGGCATGCCCTTTAATCACAGCTACTAAGGAAGCTAAAGCAAGAGGATCATGAGGGCAACCTGAGCACCTTAGCAAGACCCTGTCTCAAAAAGGGGGTGGGGTTGTAACTCAGTGGTAGAGTGCCCAAGATTTAATCCCTAGTACTGCAGAAAACAAAACCAAACCAAAAGAAGTAAAACAAAATACTGTTCACTGTCTTAACACAATTTACAAGATAAAAAAAAGTTCTCTGTAAGTCATCTTTACACATGTAGGTTCATTTTAGCAAACATTTATTTTGAAATTCTTGTTTTATATTAGAAGGTGAGCTACTTGAGAGGAACTGTGATACTCATCTATCTATAACTCTCTAAAACACCAGACATGGTATAATATTCAGTAATTTCCATTGGTAAAATTAATTATACAAAGGAAAAATTAGGGGAAACACAAACATTGACCATAAAAAATACAGAATATAATAGAAGTAAATCTTGATAAAGATATTTCTAGATTTTGAGTTCTGACAGTAAGGGAGACAAGGGTAGCCTGTTTCTCCCTAGTCTTCCTCCCTCAAATGTAAAATTTCAACAACTAAGCTTTTATAAAGTTCTCCTTAAACTTGACTTTTAGCTCAGATAATTCAGGACTTAACAAAATTAGTGTCCTGTAGTTAAAAGTCCTTTGTTTTACTTTAGACAACTGAATGTACTTTATAGGAATATCATGGCAATAACTAGAATCAAAGCATTAGATCAGGAATTAGCAAGCTACTTCTGTCATGAGGCCTGGGTGTTTTATTCGCGCATATTAGCCACTGCTAGACCCTTCTTTCAGAAGCTCTTAAAATTAGTAGCCTTTGGCTTAAAGTTAGCCTTCCCTCTTGAAATAAATGCTTGGTATTTTCTTAGTAACAGAAAAAAAAAATGACTAGACTGACACAGTTTTTTTTAAAAAGTTGTAGACCCCAATACAGTAATTAGATTCTTTTTTTGTTGTTGTTTGCTTGTTTGTTTTGGTACTCACAGTCTTATTCCTGCCAAGCAGGCACTTTAGGCTGCTAAGCTAAACCCCCGGCTCTAGTAATTAGATTCTTCAAAGGAAAATATATCAGGATTTTAGATCATTGACAAAATTTTGCCCAGCTTTCTAGAGCTGGTGTTACGGAAAGGCCTATAATTCTTACTCCAGGCTGGGGGAGGAGGTACTGTGGATTGAATCTAGGGCCTTGTGCATGCTCTACTACTGAGTTACCTCAGCCTATGTAGTCTTATTTTAAATGATTCATTAAATAACACTCCTGCTAGAGACTGTAGCTCAATGATAAAAATGCTTCCCTAGCATGTGTGAGACCATGGGTTCCATCTGAAGCACCATAAAAATATAAACAATTATTAATCTAACTGGAGATTAACTGCAGATAATTTTTCTTTTGCTATAAAATTTCTTGGAAATCTATTACTGATTTTCTATAGCACTAATAATTGTCTACAGAGCTATGAACATTAACATCTATTCACTGGCATTTATAGAATTTCTGCACAGATAGTGTATCTGAAGGCTAACCTCCCAAAAGTCTAGATTTCAAAAACCTGTTATAGCTGAACATGGTGGCACATGCTTGTTATTCCAGCATATAAGGGGATGAGACAGGAGGATTGTGAATTCTGGGCCAACCTGGACTATGTAGTGAGCACAAGGCCATCCTGCACATCATAGCCAGACCCTGTCTTAAAATCCCTCCCCAAAAAAGTGTTTTCTAGAAATGTGCTAAAATTTCTCAGACTCATCCAATACCTAACATTTCAACATGTTTTCCTCCTCAGATGTCCGGCTACTACTTAACAATGACAATCTCCTCAGGGAAGGGGCAGCTCAGTAAGTATCTTTTCTAAATCCACTTACAACATTATTCTAACATTGGATAAACTATAGTGATGGTAAACTAGCACCCTGAAAACTAAGTTTAAAATACTTAATGCTGGCTGGGTATGGTGGTGCATGCCTGTAATCTCAACACTCGGGAGACTAAAACAGGAGGATTGCAGCAAATTCTAGGCTAGCCTTGGCTACAAAGCGAGTACAAGGCCAGCCTGAAGTACATAGTGAAACTCTGTCTCAAAGACAAAAAAAAAACTTAATGCTATTCATCCTGTTTTTATTGTCTTGTCTATTTCTTAGAGAAAACATGTTTTCCTAATGTGATCTTCTTTTGCCCATATTTTCCTTATTAAAGCAGAATTTAATGTTAGCTATTGGGTTTTCTTTTGTTATTGTTTTAGTTCAGTGTTGAATTTTTTTTAAACTGCTAGTTATAGAAAAATTAAGCTGCTAATAAGGATTGATAGTTCCTAAAATTACCAAAAAATAGCATATATCTATGAAGTGCTTGAAGAGAATTAACCATAGATAAAACTATGATTACCTAGTCATTGAGTCATCACTGTCAAGCTAACCAGTCTTTCTAAAATAATGTCTTTATTTTGCCCTTGACCTCAAAAACATTGATGGAAACTTTTACCTTTTGTTTTTGTGTCTTTAATCTGAAATCAAATGTAAATGCTATTTAATTTTCAAAGATCCCTGTTGTCTGACCTTATCACTACTCTACTGTTCAACACAGAGCTCCATGTGAGTTACTGTCTACCCTACTGAGCCAGGGTTCCATTGTAAAGAAGACACCAGAATTGGATAGTGGCTAGGCAAAGGTAGGAAGGGGAGGACAATGACATTTTGGTACAGAGTAACAAACAATTATCATAAAGTTCATTTTGGTATGCTATGTAACTTGTTTAGATTTTGGCTGT
Source organism: Hydrochoerus hydrochaeris (assembly GCA_004027455.1). NCBI lineage: Eukaryota > Metazoa > Chordata > Mammalia > Rodentia > Hydrochaeridae > Hydrochoerus > Hydrochoerus hydrochaeris. The sequence continues at coordinate 20,660 of PVLA01011794.1, read as the reverse complement.
GGAAAACTATCAAAAACTGCTGCCTAGTAGACAACTATGTCCTGCCCTGTCGGTGGAATTTGTTTTGGTATTGGAATCTGCAAACCTAGACTTTACATATCATCACTATAATTTTCATCATGAATGAAAACCCTAGTTTTACATTTGTATAAGAAAGTAAGGCACATATTAGAGATAAAACTCTAATACTGATTTTTCTCTTAGATGCATAAAATTTGCCATGGAAAAGATAATCATGAGGCAGGTTGCAGCAGTTCATGCCTGTAATCCCAGCTACTTGAGAAACTGAGGGAGAAGAATTGAGTTCTAGGCCTGCCTGAGCAACATAGTGAGATCTGTCTCAAAAACAAAAAGAAAAGAGCATTCATGATTTGCTAGTTCAACCCTTTCTGCTTTCACTGAACTTCATCTATGTTAACAGATGATTCTAATATGAATCCTTCTGGCAATAAAGAATTCATTTTACATAGCAAGTTCTTCACTTTCCGTGACATATTGGTTCTAGTTTTATCCTTGTGAGCTATCCAAAATAAACTTACTTTATTAATTCTCTTGACATAGTATAGCTAAAGTACTTTTGGGATGGAATGCCACTTGGGTATTTACAACTGAAGCCTGTTGTCCTATTTCTGAGTGGGAGTTGGGATATAATTCAGATACTTCTGTTGCACTGACACTAAAGCTTTATATGTATAAATATTCTGTTCTATAGACTCTTAAATTTTTGGAAAATCTTACTAAAGAAAAATTTTCATGAACCTAAAAACTTGATTTTTTTCTATAAGAATGAAGGGTTCAGTTTTAACTTCTATAATGAAATGCTTCAATATCTCGGCCATAGTCTTCATAGTTAGTGCTTAGTAAATGTTGTTTTAGTAATCATCAGTATTGTCTTCTATATGAGATAAGTGACCTAATAGATCTAGGGCCATCCTGAATTTCCACTTTTGTGTTTCTGACTACCAGAACCACTTGTGGTAATTTGCAGCACTTCTAATATAAATAGGATATTGTCAGGCATGTTGAAGAGTGAATTTTATTCTGAGTGAGATAGGATAGTACAAATAAAACAATATGATGAGACTTAGGGCCGGGGATTTAGCTCAGTGGCTTAAGCGGCTGCCTGGCAAGTGTGAGGTTATGAGTTCAATCCCTGTTACCAAAAAAAAAAAAAAAAAGAATATGAGACTTAAATTTTAGAATAGCCACTAGTTATGATTATTCTAATCATTATGTGAGTGCTGATGCTGAAAATGAATAGACTAATAATATACTTCTAGTGTAGTTGGTAGGGGTTTGGACTAGAGTAAAAATGAAGAAAAGTCACATCCTGAATATATACTCATATAAAGCCTACAAGATTTATAATAATAAATCTTATTATATAAGATTTACATAATAAGTATAATAAGTATAAGATACTTATGAAGTATCTTTATTATAATATCTAAAATATACCAATAAAATCTAATTTTTAAAAAAACTTACTGATGGCAGTCTGGTGTGGTGGAGTATACCTGTAATCCCAGTACTTGGGAAGATGAGGCAGAAGGATCAAGGCCAGCCTTGGGCTATTTAGTGATTTCAAGATCAGCCTAAACTATATAGTGAGACTGTCTCAAAACAAAAAAATCCCAATAGGAGCCAGACATAGTGGCTCCAGCCTGTAATCCTAGCACTCTGGGTGGTTGAAGCAGGGGAATCATACATTCCCCTGCCCAGTTGGCCAACTTAGAGAGACTTGCCTCAAAATAAAAGAGAGGGTGAAAAAAAGGCAAGGATGTAGCTTTCTGTGAAGTTCAATCCTTAGAGCAGGGTGTGTGTGTGGGGGGGTGCTAACTGATAAATTAGATGTGAAATATGAGAGAAAAAGTCCAGGATGACCCATGTACATGCTGAACTTTTTTTTTTTTTTTTTGGTTAGACTTTCCCAGATTCTAAGACTGACCCAGTTTATAACTTGGTCTGCTGAGGTTACTATAAAAAATAGCAACATACTGGGCAGTATAAATAATTACATTTATTCCTCATAGTTCTGGAAGCCAGAATTCCAGTCAAGTAGGTAGCAAGAACTGTGTTCTGGTGAAGGCTCTTCCTAGCTTCCAGCAGCCTTTCCTAAAACTGTCACCTGCTTGTTTTCCTTCACTAGCTGTTAGGACAGGTCCATTGGAATCTGGTACAGATGGGAATAAAGGTCAGCCTAGCTGTTCAGGCACAACTGGACTCCAACCCAATAGAGTTCACCTCAAGGAAACAGCTGACATGCTGGGCTGGTTACCCACTGAGAAGGCGATGACCTTGTAGATAGCCATCTGGGTGTGAGCCTTAAGCTTGGAGCTCCCAGTCTATCCCACATACCAGCCATACTTGGCTGCTGCCTCCATCTCTGAGAAGCAGAAAGGATGTACATATGCAGACTCTTAAGAAAGTGAGGATTCTGGAAGAGGAAATAAGAGCAGGGAGGCAACCCTAGACCTCAAATAGACATAGCTGTATATGTAGCTCACAAGAAATGTGGTGGACCCTTAGGCCTCACAGTGTCATCCTCATTGCTCATACTTGGTTACAGCCTGCTTGTCCCAGAGACTGCAGCGCTCTAATATGGGGCAGGTGGGGCATCTGTCACACACAGCCTGGGGTCACTGCCTGCAGTTACTGTGCCATGTGGCTACCTGATGCTGGAGGCACCAGCATCAGGCAATGACAGTATCCATTCCTGTGCTCAGCCCCAGGAAGCTTGAGGGGCTGGTAATAGTCCTTTCTAGAAACATAACCAGCCCTCGGGGGAGTAGGTGGCAAGGAGCATTGAGGATATTTGGCAAGTTTATGACAGGATTTGGAGAGGCCCAGGATGACTCAAGTTTTTGGCTTGAGCAGCTGGTAAAATAGAGAAACTATTTACTTTTATTATTTTTTTAAACAGTGCATTTGCCCAGTATAACATGGATCAGTTCACACCTGTGAAGATAGAAGGATATGAAGATCAGGTAATAATTGCCTGTTAGATAACCTATGCTTGGCAAATAATAGAGATCTAGAAATCAAGGCAGATTGGTGAATCAGATGCTGAATATAAATTCATGTCTTAGTTTTCATATTTTGGTGAATATTCTGCATGTTAGGAAATTCTTTCTGATAATACTAGTAACTTTCTTTGACAAAAAGGAAATCTGCCTATCACAAGAAAAATTTTAAAAAAAAGTCTTAGAGGTTTTCCAGCTACCTCTCATTTTGCTGGCTAACAGGAGATATTATAGTTAAGGAGAAAACAAAGGTACTCCTACTGAAATTTAGGCTACCTAGGTTAAGAGTTTGCTCATTAGGCCAGGCATGTGGTACATACCTGTAATTCCAGCACTTGGAAATGGAGGCAGGAAGATCAAAAGTTTGAGGCTTGCCTGGGCTACATAGTGAGACCCTGACTCAATTAAACAAAACCAAGAAGAATTTGCTACTTGGAAGTAGAGATAGCAAGATTTCATTTCAGTAGTTGTTGTGCTAGGGATCAAATAAATCCAGGGCCTTGCTCTAGCCAGCCAAATACTCTACCGCTGAATTATACCCATAGACCTATTTTTTTATTTTTGAACTTTGTAGCTGTATTAGCTATTTTAAATGTCAATATAATGACATAGAAAAGTTTCATAAAATAATTTGAAAAAAGAATACAAAAATATACATAAAAGTTGCTACTAGAGCTATGTGTAAAGTATATATCCATACATATTAAACATCAAAACAATGAAGGGTATGATTAGGAGGAGAAATTTGCAAAATAAAGTTGACTGACTTTTTAATATTTTATTGGTTTTTTATTTTTATGGATTTATTTATTTTGGTGTTAGTATTATACTCAGTGCCTTTGCAATGAGCTACTTCCCCAGCCTTTTTGATTGGGAGTCAGGGTCTCCCTAAGTTGCTCAGGCTGGGCTCAAATTTTCCTTCCAGAGCACTGGGATTACAGGCATGTATCACCATGCCCAGTTAACTTACTAATATTGTTTTTAAAATTTTGTATTAGTATGTGTTTACAGTATATCTTCATGCAAAGTTTGTACATGTACCTAGCACATCATAGTACTTTTTTACTTTTTGAGAGTCTTGCTCTGTTGCCTAGGCTGATCTCAAATTTATGGGCTCAGGAGACTCTTATGAGCCAGGTGTGGTGGCATATGCCTGTAATCGCAGTATACTGGGAAGCTGAGGCAAGAGGATCGTAAGTCCAGCCCAGCCTGAACAACTTATACTGACTTAGACCCAAAATGAAAGAACTTAAAAATTACAAAAATTTTTAAAACACTGATAGCTCAGTGCAAGGGTCGTGGGTTTAATCCCCAATACCATCACTACCCCCAAAAAGTATCCTTCTGCCTCACCCGCCCAAGTAGCTGGGACTATAGGCATGCATCTCATCTAACAATATTTTTTATAAAATTAAAAAATTAAGACTTGATTGGAAAATCAGTATGAAAGAGAAGTTTGGCTAAATGAAAAATTATGTGTATATAGAGTTTAGTTTCTCTTTATTGCTTGTACTGGAAAATATGATTAAGAACTGGCTTTTTATAGTTATTCATATTTGTAATTCTTCTCTGAAAGGTTTTAATTACAGAGCATGGTGATCTGGGTAATAGCAGATTTTTAGACCCAAGAAACAAAATTTCCTTTAAGTTTGATCACTTACGGAAAGAAGCAAGTGACCCCCATCCAGAGGAAATAGATGGAAGTTTGAAATCTTGGAGAGAATCCTGTGACAGTGCTTTAAGAGCCTATGTGAAAGATCATTATTCCAACGGCTTCTGTACTGTTAAGTATCTGTCTGCTTCATTATCAGAGAATGTTTGTATTTCTTACATTTACCTTATCCTATGGAGGCTTTGATCTACCAAACTTCACTTCTTTTTGTTTATGGTATTCTGTGCATTTTATTCCCAAAATCATTTTTGGAATGTAAATATACATTCCTTTTTAAAAAATACCAATGCATGATAATTTTAAATCTCAAGTTATTCTATTTCACATTTCTCTTGTTTATTCATGACAAATTGCCTTACTCCGTTGAAAAAAAATTTTTTAAAGATCTTTAAGCTAGGTGTGGTGGCACATACTCTATGATTGCAGGCTTCTTGGAGACTGAGGCAGGAGGATGAAAAGCCTCAAGGCAGCCTGGGCAATTTACTGATTTATTAAGAGTTGGTCTCAAAGTAAGTTAAAAAAATTAAAAAAAGTCTGGGGATATAGCCCAGTATGAAGTCCCTGGGCCCCAAGTAAAAGAAAATAAAGGATTCTTAACTTAGACATAGGAAAAAATGGAGGAAAAAAAAAATACACACACAAATGAATGATACTGGGAAAACTATAGCCCCTATGTTTGACTTTTTGGTATTATAGGTATTTTTACACAAAAGTATTTTTATATAGTTTAGGTATTTTTCATGAGATATTCCAAGTATTTGAACTAAACATTTTTATAAATTCAAGAGTAACTTTTATGTATTACCTCTGGGGCTCTAAAAATGATAAATTTGTTTCTGGTTCTATCATGGTTGTTTCCTTAATAAAATTATGACACATTACTAAGAAAAATAGTAATTAAAATTTTCATGATTTTAGGGTTTTTTTGTTTTTTTTTTAAGGCAGGGCTTTGCTATGTACTCCTGCAAGACCTTGAATTGTTACCCTGTCTCAAAAAACCAAAACAAAAAAAGAAAATGATGGAATTGCTCTGATGGTATCCACTGTGCAATAGATCATATATCCTCAACTGTCCTGCTTAGTAGTGCATAACATCATCTCATTATTACCTATCATATTTTTCATGCAGTATCCTCCAGACATTTCCTGTTGTCCTCAGGGGGACATCTAATCTCACCAAGTTTTGTTAAGATTGAGGCTAACATGAGGTATTTTTATTTCTCTTCTCTCCACACTCAGATATTCTCCCTTTCTTCTGTTCTACTTGAGTCTGGAGAAGAATGTCCTTATTCTTAATTTCATACTATCCTATGTACTTTAGACATCTTCATGTAGCTTTATTTTCTCTACCGATAACATTTTTCATTATGTAGAAAGTCTTATTTCTCCTGTTCTAAAGGGAGATAAGTCTGTCACTTTTTTCCCTTGTAATAACTCTTTAAGTTATGCATTTTCTTTCTTCATCTCTTTTTACCTTTTTCCTCTTCTTTCTGTTATCTCCCTTTTCTACACTTTCTCTCCTGTTCCCCTTTACCATCAAACCAACCAATCAGTATTCTTTCTATAGTGCTGTCATTGCCACATTAGCTATCAACTTCTAAACCTTTATTTACTCTAGTCATCATTCTATAAAGCAGTGATAGCAAACCTTTTATAGCTTCCAGTGGTACATACAGCCTGCTGAACAACACCTGCCATAGGTTTGCCATCACTGCTATACAGACTGGTCTATGAGAAGAGTACTAATGATTTGTAAATGCATGATCCATTATCCTTTTCTTGTTCCTTAACTATATGCCATTTCACCCTGAGGCAAACTGACTACTTTTAGAAATGATCCTTTGCTTTGGTTGCTATATCAGCACCCGCTAATCTTTTCTACTCTGTCTCTAGTCATTTCTTTTCTGCTACCTTTATAAATTTAAAAATTCCCCAAAGTTGTATTTCTCTTTCTTGAAAGCTATCAGCTATTCAACATAGAGTAACACGGACTGTGTCAAAAACAATGGTTTTAGGTTTTACCTTCACCATGTATTTTGTGAGTAACCTTAGGAAAGAACTGTGAACTTCAACTTTATCATCTGTATATGATAACAGTTTTTTTACCAGATGGATTAAAGCAAAAGGTAAATACATAAAATACATTTTATAGGGGAAATACATGTAAAAACACTTACTTTGTAGACTATAAAAGACAATTTGTTTGCTTTTCCTTGGCAATCATTTTTATTCACTTCTCTTATTCTGAGGAAATGTTAGTGTTTCTGACTGCTAGGTAGACATCTAGATCTCCCAATTTGTTAGTGACACCACCATCTTTCCAGTTATCCAAGTGAGCTAATACTTTGACTCCTTTCATTTGCAGTATATTGCTAGAGTTTGATTGTACTTCCATATTTTGTATGTGTTCCCTCCTTTCTGTTTCCACTGATACCACCCTAGATCATTGTTTTAGAAAATTAATTCCGTGACTCCTAATCAACCTCCAGCTTTACTTGCATTATCTTATATATAAGTATTGATTTTTCTTCCAAAATAATAGTTTTAGTCATGTTATTTTCCTGTTTTTCCATTATCTTACATCTATTACCTCATAGCCTGAACCCTCTGTCCTGTTTTTTGTCTCCCCTATTCCATGACATATTCACAGCCTCTAACCTGAGCAAACTAATTGCCGTTTGCCTAACAAGTTCTTGGTTTCCTGCCTGAGGTATTTCCTCATCTTTTTCATTCTCTGCTTACTAGAATCTCATGTTTTCTAAGACCCAACCTACATGGCACCTCACTGGTACTCTAAGCCAAGAGCAATATTTACTTCTGTATTCATTGTACAAGTGCCTCTACCAGAACCTAACACATTCTCCTCTGTGTTCATATTTGAAGAACACAGTTTTGTCAAGTTTTTGTTTTGATCAGATTTAGCACGCTGCTTTTGTATAGTGTGTGTCATTTAGACTGTCTTTTTTGAGTCTAATTATTTTTTTCCCAATAATAGGTATATGCTAAAACTATAGATGGGCAACAGACTATTATTGCATGTATTGAAAGCCACCAGTTCCAGCCTAAAAATTTCTGGTAAGAAATAGATATTCTGTTCTATTTATATCTAATTTATATTAGAAAGAAACCCACAATTGAGGCAGGATTTTTAATCTTTGTTGGGGTAAATTATTTGACTTACAGACTTCAGTTTTCCATCTATAAAGTGAGAAATTTAGACTCTTTCCAATTATAAGATTTGATAATTGTATCTTTTTTCCATTTATTTATTTATTTATTTATTTATTTATGGTTCTGAGGATTAAACTCATGACCTCATGCTTGCCAGGCAGGTGCTTTTGCTGCTGAGCTAAATCCCCAGCCTGTAATTGTATCTTTTAAAAAAAAAAATTTTTTTTTATAGAGTGAGAACAATTGATTAATGAAATACCCAGTTCAAATTTTTAGTTTTACCTGAGTTAGTAATACTTAACTATGTAACTCAATAGCCTAGCCATCTATTGGATTTAGATGAGCTCCCATTGAACACAGTAAGCATGTTTCTGCTCCATGGGGAACAAAAACTAAATGGAAGAAGTCCAAGTAACTTAGAAATGGCTTATGGTTAGGCCACTTGAGCCCAAACTTATATTTGAGTAGACAGAGCTTTGGGTTTGTCAACTTGTAAATATCCCCTGCATCTGCCCTTTTACAATTTCTCTGCCTCAGTGGCAGATCTCATTTTTGTGCCTGTTGCTAATTCTGCAGCATTGTGTGTGTTTTAATAGGAATGGTCGTTGGAGGTCTGAATGGAAGTTCACCATCACACCACCTACAGCACAGGTGGTTGGAGTGCTCAAGATTCAGGTGAGATTTCAACATGTTTATGGATCATAATTAAAACTCCACATTTTAAAATTAAGATGCAAGTTGGTCTATGTTTTCATATTATAAATAAGGACTAGGGCTAGAGATATAGCTCAGTGGCACAAGCACCAGGTCCCAAGTTGAATTCCTGGTAACAAACAAACAAAAAAAAAGACTAACCTATATGTAGATAAAAAGGGAAGCCAATGAAAAGGAAAGCAGAGAAGAGAACAGACAGAATTCTTCTTCTAAAGGGGCAGTATTTTAATAGTTATTTTGGGTTGATGAAGGAAATCATATAGAGTATACTGCTTGTTTGTTGTTTTTGTGTTTCAAAGATAAGATCTTTCCAGGAATTATCAGATAGTTGTAGGAAATAATACAATAAGTAAGCATTAAGAAGTTAATTATAACTGACCATGGTGGCACCCTTCTGTAATCTCAGCAGTGTAGGAACCTGGGACAGAAAGATCATAAATTCTAGCCCACCCAAGGCAAACTAACAGCTTAGCAAGACCTTTTACAAATTTTTTAAAAAGGCTAGGGAATCTAGCTAAGTGACAAAACCCTGAGTTCACTCCCCAGTACCTAAAAAAATACATATATGTACTATATACTAGTCACTATAACTTTAGGATCTTGCATCATATAACTCTTTATATTGTGCTTTTTAAATTTTTATTAGTATGTTTGCAGTACAAAATTATTAACTCATCATGGAAAGTTGGTACATGTACATAACATTTCTTAATTATTCTTACTTCCCCTTTTAGTCTCTCTACCTTAGCTCTTAGTTCTAAAGAAAAGTACATGAGTGATTTTCTTGTTGTTGAATGTTTTGTTTTTGGTTTTTGGGGTTGTTTGTTTGTTTGTTTGTTTGATGGTTTGGAATAAATAAAACTAGATTAGGTTAAACTAAAACAGTAGAACTAAAGAGAGTGGCCAGGTGTCTTATATTATGGAATATAAATAGCCCAGCAAAGTATATTTCTAGTACTGGTATCAAGATAGACAGGCAACTGAATTCAGTTAGTTGTTAACTCATTTGTTGCCTGAATTGAAGTCTTCTAATATCCTAGAAGAGGACTGATTTTGTAAATTCAGGATGACTTAATTTTAAGACTAAGTTCAGATTAAATAATTATACTGATAAGTGGAAAGATTAGTACCTAATTGTACTTATATTATTCTATTGTATTGTCTTGCTTTATTAATAATTAGCAAAAATTGTCTAATTTGGTGGAATAACTTAATAAAATGTATACACTGAGCTGGGTATATGTGGTGGTACATGCATATAATCACAGCTCTCAAGAACCTGAGGCAGGAAATTCATAAATTTGAGGACAGTCTGGACTACATAGTGAGACACAATCTAAAAAGAAAGTATACATGGTAGATACCATCTGCATTGACTCTTTTCATATATATCTATAGTATCTTGGCCACAGGAACATGCCTAACTCAGGTGAGAGAAGATAAAAGTAAAAATATCAGATTCTCAGCTCTGGAAGCAGCCTTCATGTAGCCTTTTTTTTTTCCCCCCCCTGTTGGACAGTTCTGATAGTTGAACCCAGGACCTTATTATATTCTTCACTGAGCCGTATCCACAGTCCCATGAGTTAATAGATAATTACTGCAATTTTTCTGCCAATATAAAAATAAAGTAGCGCAAGGTCGTGAGTTTGATCCCTGGCACCAAAATAAATAAATAAAGTAGCATGTTTATTATAAGGGTGATTATTTCTGTTAAGATATTTATAGCAGGACCTGGTATACAGACTTTAAAATACATTTTTTTTCCCACATTACTGGAGATTGAATGCTGAAGTGCTTTATGGCTGAACTATACCCCTAATCCCTTTTCATTTTGAGACAAGGTCTCGTGAAGTTGTCAGGCTGATCTCTAACCCACAATTCTCATGCATCAGTAGCCTGACATTTATACATTTATAAGTATAAACTGATAATACTTTGGAAAAGCTTACTTCATTTTCGTAGTTTTAAAAAAATCAGAATGAGAATTATTTGGAAAAATCATTAAGGTATTTAATCTTTAATACTGAGGTTAGTAGCTACCTACTATCACACCTCATCAAGAGACTGAGGCAGGTTTAAGGCTAGCCTGTGCAGCATAGTGAAATGCCATACCCAAAATCCCAAAACTAGTTGTTTAGGTGTGACCCTCTATTTTGAAAATCCTTGTTCTTGCCTGATGGAATTATCACCATTTTTTAGCCTTGTCATTTTTGCCCATATGTTTACTGTTCTATTTTTGGGATATAAGTATTCCAAGCACTTAAAATTCTTCTGCTTTTCCAGTGTGTGTATATATTTTCCCAGCTTTGGGAATCAAACCTAAACCTCATGCACTCTAGGCAAGCTCTACTACTGAGCTGTATTCTCAGTCCTCCAGTCTATTCTTAACTAGTCTTTCTCTTTTACCTGTTTCAGAAAGCCAAAAGGTAAAATTTCAGGGCTTGAAAGACTATAAAATCTTAGTTTCTTTTTCCCGACTAGACAGAGCTCATTAATGTGTCCATGTTGAGGAAGACACCTATTTTTGTTCCTTAAACAAGCCGTAGTGGGTTTATGTTGCCTAGGGGAGCATGCTTCGAGCCTAAAGGAACCATGGCAGGTGGGAGCATGCCAAATGGGAGCATGGTTCCTGCCTAAAGCTTGGCTGTTTACTTAGTCCTTTTTAATGATGTTCCAAAAAAGTAAATCCTTAATGAGATACTTCCTTTTTGTCTATATCAAAGTATTTCCTAACTTTTGGAAAAGCACAGCATTCAGAAATACTTGCATGGTAGATAAAGTTTAAGCTCTGGAATTTGACTTAATTCAAATCCTGGCTCCTCCTGTTAGAAGGTATATGAGCATAAAGAAGTCTACTTAAATGACATCTCTTATGTTCAAAACCATGTTCAGATACACTTAAAGGATGCTTTTCTCCTATTTGTATGGCCAATTTTTAGCCACGTTGAAATGATTGCGTCTATCATAAATTGCCAAAACTTCCTGAGTCTCACACGTAATTGATTTGCTACTCTTTTTTTTTTAAATATGTTTCTTCTTAAGAATTGCTTTTCATCATTCAGGAGGCTGAGGCAGGAGGATCTCCATAAGTTCAAGGCCAGCCTGAACTACATAGCGAGATCCTGTCTCAAAAAAAAAAAGAAAAGAAAGAAAAATGAACTTTTTAATTGTAGCACCTCACTGTGCCTTTTATTTTCAAAAGTGGTTTATTTTGGAGTTACTTGTTTTGGTTTTTGTTATTGTTATTGTTGTTGCAGTGATGAGGACCATGGTCTCAAGCTTACTAAAAGCAAACAGTCTGTTACTAAACCACATCTTTAACCCCTAAAATAGCTTTTATCACACTTAACCTTTGTAAATGAAATATTTTGTTTTTAGTCCCGTGTTTAATCCCCAATTAAGCTTTTCCCATAGTTGGTCAGATTTACTTAGAATTATTGATGATAGCTTAATTGGAAAGATGCGTCAGGAAGTGAGCACGATGGCACATGCCTATAATCCCTGTACTCTTAGGAGGCTGAGGCAGGAGGATTGAAAGTTATAGGCTAGCCTGGAAAATTTAATGACTTTGTGAGATCCTATCTCAGAATTTTAAAAAAGGCCAGGGATCTAGCTTAGTATAAATGCCTTAGATTCAATCCCCAGTACTGAAAAAATAAATAAGAGGAAAATAAAGATATATCAGAATCATTAAAACTTTTTGGTTTTCAGAGAGAAAAATTTCACTTTAATTATTTTAATACTATTAGAAGTAGTATCTTGCTGGGCTTGTTAGTGCATGCCTGTAATCACAGAATTCTGGAGGTTAAGGCAGGAGGATTGCCATACATTCAAGCCCAGTGGGCTACATTGTTAAGTTCAAGGCCAGCCTAAACTACATATAGGACCCTATTTTTTTAAAAAATGATATCTTAATTTATCTTTGTATTTACATCTCTAGCACAGTGCCTGGAATGTAATAAACATGTAAGTGTTTGTTAAATTTAGTAAGTAATCAGTTTTCCCTGCTAAGGAAAAAGTTTTGTTTGTTTTTAAATTTTGAGACAAGATTTGAGTCACTAAATTGTTTAGGCTAGGCTCAAACTTGGGATCCTCCTGTCTTAGTCTCCCAGAGTGCTGGGATTATAGGCATGGGCTACGATATCCAGTTAAATTTTGATATTCTGTAAATTTTCTTTTTATTTTTATGTATATATAAATAAATAAATGATAGCTCTCATTATGTAGTCAGGTTGGCCTTGAACTTGTGAATCTTCTGCTCAGCCTCAAGTGCTGGGATTACAGGCATGTATTACCATAACTGGTAATTAAAATTCTTTGTTTCAATTAATGCCATTGTAAATTGTTACTGGTTATGTGACTTATTTGTGCTGGGAATCGAACTTGGGACCTTGTACTTACCAGGCAAGTGCTTGTGCCGTGAAGCTGTATACCCAGCACTCACAGTTGGTAAAGATTGCTTACCAGTTTAAGAATAGCCTAAGGATGGATTTGGGCCCTAAGCAATAGGTTTCTATATGAACTACATATGACCTTAAATATTGTCTCATACAGGTTCACTATTATGAAGATGGCAATGTTCAATTGGTTAGTCATAAAGATGTGCAAGATTCAGTAAATGTTTCGGTGAGTAAGCCATATTTAAGGTCTGTCTCAGTCGTTCCTTGTTTTTCTTAAAAATACTAATTTTGTTCCTAAGTACTGATGCTTTCATTTTAGTACTTCTGTTAGTGCCTTTTAATACTTGTTAGGCCTACAATGCTTGACTCAAAATAGTGAGAGAAACTTCTGTTTCTTAGTTCTCTTTTTCAATTTTAATATTTGCTCAATGACAGCAACACCTTCCTTCAATAAATGCCTGGGAAACTTTGTCAAACTAAATCCTTTTAGACTGCACTGATATCACAAGAGAAACATTTTTGTAGAATTCCAAAAGAAAATGTTGGTTTCTATGTCTTGAAAGAAGTAACAATTTGTGTTGCTTTTGTTTTGTTTTGCTTTTTGGGTCAGGGTCACACTAAGGGTCAAGCTGGGCTGGGCTGGGCTGGGCTGAAATTTACAGTACTTCTTCCTCAATCTCACATGCTAGGGTTACACACAATTTATTTTCTAATTTTTTTGTGTATATGTGCAGTACAGGAGATTGAACGCAGGGCAGTCACATCTAAGCTACATCCCAACCATTTTGTTTGTTTGGTTTGTTTTTTTATAGACAAGGTCTCAAGTGGCTCCTCCTACCTCAACCTCCCAGAGTGTGGATCACAAGTTTGAGGACAACCAGTCTTGTACTGAGCTACACCCCAACCCTTTATATTTGAGATCCTAGTTTGCTGCCATGGACAGGCTGTCCTCAAACTTGTGATCCACCTCCCAGAGCGCTGGGATTATAGGTCTGTATCACCATTCCCATCTTTGAATTCTTTTGTAATCTCATTTCTTCCCTTTCTCTTTCCTTCCTCCTTCCTTGTTCCTCCCCTTCTCTCTCTTCCTCCTCTTCCTCTTTTTGTGGTACTGGGGATTGAACCAGTAAGGGACACACTACCACAGAGCTACATCCTTCACCCTTTTATTTTGAGACAGGCTTTTCCTTATTAGCCAGGGCTGGCCTTGAACTTGCCACTGACCTGCCTTAACCTCCCAAATAGCTGCAGGCATGTGCTACCATGCCAGTTCATTATTTGTTTATATTCTTAGAAATTATTGAGTATCTCAAGAACTTTTGTTTATGTGTATTGTATTTATCAATATTTACTAAAAATCAAAAGAAGTATTTAAATATTTGTTAGTTTAAAATGAACTGAAAGCCAGACTATAATACCTGCTACTCAGTAAACTTGTGATCCCCAGCACATTCTTTTTCATAGAAAAGAAACAACAACAGCATTTTCATATCTGCTTCATACATTTAGTTACTCCTCAAAATGAAAACATCACGAGACCTCATGTTGTTTTGTAGGAAGCTGTGTTGTGTAATATGAGCATGAGAAGAGAATAAAAAAGGCAAATAGGGAGCATGCAACCTAATACAGTCTTAGAGAATTTTGTATAGCATGCACAGTGCTTTTAGTTGTGAGGTTCTCGGGGATTGTTCATCTCATCTTAAACCATGAATTTTTTTTTTGTTTTTCAAGTCCATTTTATTTCAAAGAGAAAAAAAGAAAAAAATACAATTTAAAAACATGTCAATCAGGTAACAACAGTGGTATATACATTGCACATTGTCATCCCCAAATCATTCACCCAGAGTACAAGACATCTGCATTCAGTTGTCCAAACAATACCAACACAAATCTTTGTCTTCAGTGAACTCAGAGAAATCAGTAGTATAACTATCTTAACTATTTTATACACACACACACACACACACACACACATATACACACACACATACATACACATATACCTATGTTTTTTATTTCAGCTTCTTACACTAGTGTGACAATACAATGTTTACACATTCATGTCTGATTTATCTCACTTATGAGTAAGGTCTCAGGTTGCATCCATTTACCTAGATAAGTCTCCAGTTTATCCTTCTTTATTGGCTGAGTAGTACTCCATTGTATAAAAATAGCACATCTTTTTTATGTCTCTCAGTTGATTGGCATTTAGATTCTTTCCAAGATCTGGCTATTATAAACTGTGCTGCTATAAACATGTGTGCACATGTATCACTGTGGTATGATGTTTCTGATTCTTTTAGGAAGATACCTAGAAGGGGAACAGCTGGGTCTTTTGATGGAGTTTTTGGGGTCTTCTATGTAGAGTATCATGTCATCTGCTAATAACAATAGTTTAACTTCTTTCCTTCCTATCTTTATTCCTTTTCTTTTCTTTTTTTTTTTTTCTCTTGTCTAATTGCTCCAGCTAAAGTCCAGAACTTGGATAAGAGTGGAGACAGTGGACATCTTTGCCATTTCTGATTTTAGAGAGACAGTTTTCAGTTTTTGTCCATTTAATATGATGTTGGCTGTTGGTTTATTGTAGATGGCTTTTATCAGATTGAGATAAAGACCATCTATTACAATTTTCTGTAGGGTTTTTATCATGAATGGCTGCTGGACTTTTGTCAGAAGCTTTTTCTGCATCTGTTAAGATGATCATATGATTTTTGTCCTTGCCTCCATTAATATGATGTATTACATTTATGGATTTACATATGTTGAAATACCCCTGCGCCCTTGGGATGAATATCCCTTGATCATGGTATATAATCTTCTTGAGGAATTTCTACATTCTGTTTGTCAGTATCTTATTAAGGATTTTTGCATTTAGGTTCATTAGGGAAATTGGCCTGTAAGTCTCTTTCTTAGTTGGGTCCTTCTCTGGTTTTGATATCAGGATAATGCTTCTTTCCAGGAATGCATGGATTTGAGTCTTTTCTTTCCTTTTTCTCATAAGATTGGCTAAGGTCTGTCAATTTTATTTAATTTTTCAAAGAACCAACTCTTTGAATCATTGATTCTTTGTTTTGTTTTGTATTGTTTTTGTACCACAGATCAAACTCAGGACCTCATGCTTGCTTGGCAGGCATTTATGCTGCTGAGCTAAATCCCCGGCCTCTTTGTATTGTTTTTTAGTCTCCAGGGTTAATTTCTGTTCTGATCTTTATAGTTTCCTCCCTCATATGAGCTTTTGGCTTAGCCTGCTTTTTCTTTTTCTAGAAGTTTGAAGTTCATCATTAAGTGGTTTATATGTGCTTGCTCTGTTTTCCTGATTTATTTACTGCTATAAGTTTCCCTCTTTAAGACAGCTTTCCTTGTGTTCCTTAAGTTCCTGTATGTTATCATTATCATTCAACTGTATAAACTGATTTCTTCTTTAATTTCATCTGTGACATTGGTTATTCAGGAGAGTGCTATTTAATTTCCATGTGTTTATGAAATTCTTGTTTCTTTTGCCACCAATTTCCAATTTCATTGCACTGTGGTCTAATAGTATGCAGGGGAAAATTTCAGTTCCTTTGCATTTACTTATTAAGCATGTTCTATGAACCCAATTAGATTGTCTATTTTGGAGAATGTCCCATGTGCAGCTGAGAAGAATGTATATTCTGGTATTATTGGGTGGAACACTGTAGACATCTACAAAGTCCATTTGTTTAAAAGTTTGATTGAGTTTTAATATTTCAGTATTGATTTTTTGTCTAGTTGATCTCTTTTTGTGACAGTGGGGTATTAATGTTTCCCGATACAATTGTATTAGGGCTTATCTGATTTTTTTTTAAGTTCATTAGTATTTGTTTTATATAGTTGAATGCATTGGTATTTTTTGCGTATGTATTTATGACTGTTATCTCTTCCTTTTGGATTGTTCACTTTATAAGGATGTAGTGACCTTTGTCTCTCTTAATCAGTCTTGGCTTGAAACCCACTTTTTCTGCAGATAGAATAGCTACTCCTGCTGTTTTCTGGGTTCCTGTCACATGGAGTATTGTTTTCCATACTTGAACTTTCAGTCTGTTAATTTCTTTTTGAATTAAATATGTTTCTTGATGCAGCAAATTGTAGGATCTTGCTTCTTGATCCATTCTGCCAGTCTATCTTTTGACTGGTGAATTGAGACCATTAACATTGATGATTATAACTGATATGTATTGACTTCCCATTGTCATGCTTCTTTCCTGTTGTTGGCTGCCTGTTTTTTTCCCCTCCAAGTGTTTGCTTTTTCTGGTGAATTCCTTTTGTTGGGGTTCATGGAGCTGTAGTCCTTATTTTCTCTTTTTAGAATGCCCTTCAGAACATTTTGGAGTGCTGATTTGGTGGTCATAAATTGCCTCAGATGTTCTTTGTCATGGAAGTATCTTATTTCCCCATCAGTTTTGAAAGATAGTTTTGTGGGGTACATCAATCTGGGTTGAAAGTTGTTTTCCTTGAGAAGCTGGAATACTTCACTTGAAGCTCTCTTTGACTTGGGAGTTTATGCTGAGAAGTCAGCTGTGATTGTGATGGGCTTCCCTTTATAAGTGATTTGTTACTTTTCCCTAACAGCTTTTAAGATTCTATTCTTGGGTTGAATTTCTGGAATCTTGACTATGATATGCCTGGATATAGAATATTTTTTATTATTTCTAGTTGGAGTTCTATATGCCTCACTTTATTCTTTTTCTCTACCAGGAAAGTTTTCTGTCACGATGTCTGTGAACATGTTTTTAATGTCATTTGTGTTATCTCCTGCTTGTTCATTGACTCCAATTAATCTTAAGGTATTCTTTGTTGTCTCATCTAGCAGCTGCTGGATTGATTTCTCATGGTCCCTTGCTATTTTTGAGAAGTGTTTCATTTCCTGGTTGGTAACTGCACCCTGTCTTTATTATTTGAGATCCAGTCCTCACATTGGCCTAATCTGCTTCAAATACTTTAAGTGGAAATTTTATTCTCCTGGATATCTGCTTGAGTCTGCTTTAAGGGTTCCATTTGTTTCCTATGTTGTGCTTCCATAATTTTGTTAAGCTTGTCTATTTTTTGCCTGTTATCTGCTCTGATGTCTCTAAGGTATAGATTTTGGTAATCTCTATAGTTATCTGAGAGATTAGTTCTGACCCAGAGCCTCATTCAATTGCTATGTTGTTATTACTTCAGAGAGGCCTGGTAGAGAGCGTTCCAGTTGTCCCACCTCATTGCTCCCTGGATTTGCCTTTGGTGAATTAGATGTCTGGAGTGCATGTGGCTTAAGTGTCTTCTCATTTTCTTTTCTGTTTTTTTTAGTTTAATTCTTAGGGTGATACTTGTAAGTTGCCTATCATAGGTTGCTTTATTGGTAGTTTTAGGACCCTTTGGTGATGACTGCTTCTCAACAGTGTCTTCCAGGTGTAGCTGATTTTTGAATTTTGAGTCTGTTGGAAGAGCGTACCTCTTCAGTTTGTTGGAGATGATAAGTTGTTGCTTGTTTGACCTAGTCCCTGGTTCTTTGGCACTGTGCCAGCATATTTTCTGTGACCCTTAGTCAATCTCAGTTATGGAATGCCAGGAGCAACAGCTGTTTAGAACAATTTTGGCTGCAGTGGTAGCAATGACATCAAACACAGACTGTAAAACAACAAATGAGCTAACCCTTTATTTGAAACTTCTAACCATATGAACTAGATACGTGATTATATAACAAAATGGAAAGCAAATCAGAAAATTATTTGTAGTATATAAGTCCTTAATGTGTCAATTTTACCCTTGTGGTTAAAACTTAAAATGGATTAAGGAGAAGATAGAGTAGTGGAAGAAGAGGAAGAGAATAGGAGTAAGGTTCCTGGAGGACAGAGGTAGTTCATGCTGACTTTGGGAAACTGGTACAGAAGACTGAAGGAAAAGAGAGATGAAAGAGATAAAAGACAGAACAAGACAGAACCACAAAGAGGCTAAGAACCACATTCACACACATATAAAAACAATGAAGGAGAAAGAAAGAGAAAAAGAAAGAAAAAAACAATGCATTTCCAGAATTCTCTCTGGTTTCACTAATAGGCAACCTGTGGAGATAAGAGTCCCAAATCATGCTGATCTATCCCAGCAAGCCAGCAGTAGTTTTTTGGAAGGTAGTAGATAATCTCAGCAGGCCTGCCCCACGACCAGACACATTGGGCTTGCTGCCACCCAAGCAGTTTCTGTAGGTGTGAGCCCAGCTGGAATCTGCTGATGGAGCCAGCAGCTACTCTGGGTTCTGAGCTTAGCCTGCCCATCTCCAAGGTGACTCCCGGCCAATCACTGTCTTCCACAGCAGGACTAAGTCCTCTGCACTCACCACTATCATTATACTCCTCCATATCCGCTGTTCCCCTCCACTCCCAAGTCTCTTTGCAGAGGCCCCTAGGGTTGCTAGCCATCACGGTCACCATAACTCTGCATCTGTAGATTCGAATTACTGCTCTCATGCAGTGAGTTCATCTCAGGGAGAAGGGCACCGCTGACTACTTCCTTCTTTGTTAAAGTTTTTTTCTTTATTCTCTCTGTGGGCTTCAATTCACATTTCAGATTCTTCCTGGGTCCAGTGGATGTTTCCATTCTTCTTATCCTCACAATGCTATATTTTAGCATCTGGACTGTGACTCTCAGAGAGGCTGTTTCCCTGCTGCGTACTGCTCTGCCATCTAAGTTTCCACCTCTGGTTATCAAACTAGGAACATATTTAAAGCATCAAGATTTCAAGACATGTAACAATGTCTTGGTGAATTTTTAGATTTTGACCCTGTCTTTATTTTTCTAAAGCTGTATAATTATGGTCAAGTCACTTAAGAGGATTCTATTGTATGCAAAATGAAGGTGATGATAGTATCATTTCTGCTTCATAAGATTATTGTAAGAATCAAAGGAGCTATGCATGGGAACACTTGGTAGAGTAGGAATTACTATACAAATGTTAATATGGATTGACTTAGTATCTTTTTATTCATTGCTTACATATTTTTTTTTAAATGTTCCTCCTTTTTTCTTTAGAATGAAGTCCAAACTGCTAAGGAGTTTATTAAAATCATAGAGAATGCAGAAAATGAATATCAGGTAAGCTATGGAATTAATTTTCTAGGTTTTGAGCCTCATTATTTTGCTATTAACAGATTTTGTTAGGCCTTTCTGTGTCCTTAACACTAATACATATATTGTTGTGTACTATTAAATATTGAGAATTATAGACCTTGTAATTTGACATTCTGCCTACGGTTAAGGTTTCTGAATTATTTTAGTAAAGCAGTGAATTACCTGACTCTTGCTTCATAAATTGAAGAGGAACTCACTAGAAATAATATGTCCTATCTGTTGTTTATAACACAGGTTTCTTTTGCTGTCATAACCAGTTCCATTTCTGTTCAAGCAACTCATCTTCAATTATCTATTGCAGACAGCAATTAGTGAAAACTATCAAACAATGTCAGACACCACGTTCAAGGCCTTGCGCCGGCAGCTCCCAGTTACCCGCACCAAAATCGACTGGAACAAGATACTCAGCTACAAGATTGGCAAAGAAATGCAGAATGCTTAAAGGCTGGCTGTAGGATTTTTCAATATGTGGAAAGAAAATGATTCAACATGTGGTCATATGATAAATAAGTGATTTATAAACAAAGGTGATATTTTGCTAGGGCTTTCAAACTT
>PVLA01011793.1:22586-50040 GCA_004027455.1 Hydrochoerus hydrochaeris | reverse complement strand
TTTTCAAAAATCCAAAATTTGTATTAACATTATACTTTGATGAGAATATAAAAAAGTTAAAAATGATAAATTATTTCTGATTGGAGTACAAGTTTCTTTAATCTCTGAGAAATATAATTTGCAACATCTTTAAAACTACACATTTTAAAACATTCACTAGATATTTATCATAGTTTATTAAATCACAATAAAGTAACACAGGTACAAAAATCTCAGTTGCATACTTTAGCCTTTTTTAATAGTAAAATATCAGAAACAGCCTAAATATTCATCTGCATGAAACAGAATATGTGTCACTCATTTGTTAATGGATTTATTTTTATCCTTCACAATGAAGCAGCTCCTTACATTATAGTTAAATTCATCTTTCAAAAATAAAGGCAAATGGAAATTAGTTTATAATTGTTAAAAATATGAGTAGAGTAAAATTTACACATATACATTATATCTAAGATTTCTAATAAATTCATATATTTATTCTTGTGAAATTCAATTTATGAATACAAATAGTAATGCTGCATAAATGTAAAATTAAAAATAACTAAAGTATGTAAAAGTGACCAGAAAATAATGAAATTCATTTATCCTGTCATTGTAGATAAAAAGTTAGTTTCTATAAAGCAAAAATGAAGGTAAAGATTGTATAAAATTAAACCTTTTCTGTGTCCACTGAGTTGAGATGGATCAATAAAACCATTTCAGAGGTTTCTAAGGTGAAAAGTACTATCCTCTTTGGGAGAAGATGTGTTGTCCTTTTCTGTCACATTTGATCTATGGTGTAGGGTAACTTCTGGCATCAAAAGTGTGGGGTGAAAAGAATGCTGTCTTGTTTCTGTTCTTTTCCCTGCCCATCAAAATGAGATACTTGATAGCATTCTATTATTTCTTACTGGACTCTGTTGATGGTTGATCCTCAAATCACAATTTGAGAGGTTTATATTTTTGAAGTATTATGTATTTTTGATCATTTTGATCTTTCTTATTAAATTCAAAAAGTTATTTATGGCATCTCAATAATGACTAGATAATATAAAATAAGAGCTAAATGTAAAATTTTAACATACTGAGTATTTTAGTCATTTCCAAATACCTATTTTTCATTAAATATTTTATTGGTATGTGTTTTCAGTACATAATCATTACATTCCTTATAGGGAGATGATACATATTTGTAGCATATCTTAATTCTTTTCTCATTACCTTCTTCTCATCCCTCCCCACTTCTTCCATCTCTTGGTCCCTTTTCCTTTAACAAAATATCTAAGTTTTTAATTTGTGTTGAGTTTCTTTCTTCTCCTATTATTTATAATCATTATTCACATGGTAGAACGAATATTCAGACAGCTCCTTCATATAGAGACTGCTTCTAAATTTCTTGTGAAGATATTCTCAAATAAAATCTTAACAAATCAGTTTCCTGTTCTTGAATCTGTCAATTATTACTGCAGGAGCTGTCAGTTGAGAAAGCCACTCTGTGAGTGCCATAAATCTAAATAAAATGTGTAGTCTCTCAAAGAACTGCTGCCTCCAAAGGACAAAGCATGCTTAAAATCAAAATTCAGAAAACATAGGTGTGCATGAAAAATGATGATAGGCATATAAGTAGATAAATGGCATATATAAAATAGATA
This sequence comes from Hydrochoerus hydrochaeris, assembly GCA_004027455.1. Taxonomy (NCBI): domain Eukaryota; kingdom Metazoa; phylum Chordata; class Mammalia; order Rodentia; family Hydrochaeridae; genus Hydrochoerus; species Hydrochoerus hydrochaeris. The sequence continues at coordinate 48,409 of PVLA01011793.1, read as the reverse complement.
AAAGATAAAAATACATGCAAAAATAGGCATGTACATACATATTCATACATACATACATATGTGTGTGTATTCATAGAATAATTATTATCTATGTAACCAAAATATAAATTTTTGGGCTGTGGCCCGGCAAGCTGTGGCCACCCCAGGGCGAGAACCATCAGCATATCCTGATATCTGCATCATGTTAGAACTTAGGGCGCTGGGAAACTAAGCAACCAGCTCGCTGCCCTGGTAAGTGGCTGTTGCCTGGCAAGCCATGGCCACTTCAGGAGAGAACCATCAGCATCTCCTGAGATCCATGTCATGTTGGAACTTAGGGTGTTGAGAAACCAAGCAGCCCGCTCATCACCCTGGTATGTGGCTGGAAGCCTACTGGCACATGTGCTGAGATTCAAAGATCCATATCCCTCCCCCCCATTAGCAAGAAAGCACCAGAGATCTGAGCATCTCTTGCATAAAATTTAAAACCAGAAAAAGTGAATATTTATTAAATTGAATACAATATGAATATGAAATAATAATATGTCTAAAAATCTTACTACAAATTTTTTGTTTGAAATCATGCAAATTTTGGTATGAATTATTTTAAAAAAAACTGTTCTGTCTCAGTTTCTTATAGGCTTATTTTAAGAATAATTCATAACACAGTTGAATTTCCTTACTGAGGAAATGAGAAAATCTATGTAAAATATTTAGACTGATGTTAAATAAATATAAAATTTTGTTTAATAACATGTTTTAATTGTAAGATTATTAAATATTATTAAAAACATGTATGAATAATTTGGAATTAATTTTTTATAAAGAAATGTACCATCCTTTAAAATTAGAATAATTAAAATGGTAATCTGGAGCTACACTAAATTGTGCAATTACACATATATATATGCTTATTTGTGTATATCTGTGCATATAAAATCCAACACTTAAGTAAATATACTTATCAAAATTATAGTAATTAATAAAATCATTATGCCACTGTTTTTATTGTGGTTCACTGATGCAGCATATTTATGAGAGAACTTTACTTATCTATGTACACTGTTCTGCAACATGCCACGTGTTCATATTCTGTAGTTTGAATCCAATCATTTTTCATGAACACTGAGCACAATTTATCAATATGCTTTGGTGTATTAAATGACACGAAGTATCTCCCAGGGATCTCTGCTTTGGGATGAGTCAATTCCCCAAGTTGTGCAAGTAGAACATTTGCCATCTGGTATATTGCTTCATGCTAATGGAGATCTACCAACATATCATGTATATGAGCTTTACGGATACTTTTATTTTTAGCTTTTCCTCTCAAAAATGACAGTGTTCATGTTCACAGGATTTCTCAGAAAAATAAAAGATGATGTGTTATAGTCTCACACTTTCTAACATAATTAAGCTTGCAAATATTTCAGTTCTTACCAATGATACCTAAACTTTTCTATGAACGAATGTTACCTGGGGAGCTTATAAAAGTGCATATTACAAGGAAGTATAAAATAGTCTTGAGAAGTTTCAGATTTGTATTCTTATAAATCATCTTGAAGGATTCTAATAAGTTCACTGATGTATAATTAACCTCCTGAAAACAGTAGTGCCATGCAACAAATGTAAGTCCTAGTTTTAAAACTTATGTTTAAAATGTATATTAAAGGCACAATGAAAATAATTATTTCAAATATCAATTAATTTAATAATGGATAATTTGTTGTAATTTTATATGTATAAACTTAAAAAAGACATGTAAGTTTATATTTCATTTCCTCTTTTTTTAAACATTTGCTTTATTTCATGACAGGATATATTTATTATTCCCATTACTACTACAAATCTCACTTTGTGCCAGAAAAAATATATCAGTTATTGTAAAATTTAGTAGTTTTCCCATGTAGGTAAGAGCTGGAGATACAACCAAAACACAACATTAAACAAAATATTCATAATTCATTTATCTGCTTTATAACCAGTTGGATACTGTACTTAATAAATATTTAAATGAAGTTTGAGTTTGGACCATTAATGACTGAATTCATTAAAGAGCAATAAATAAAAATACATGAATGAATATATATGACCTTTTGCATCACAATGTATGAAAGATATGTCTATTAAAATATTAAATATGCAATCTCTTAAATAGAAAATGATCAATAAAAATACCTTTTATATTATTTGTAATAAGGACATTTCTTCATAGCTCCATTGAAAGCAGAATGACAAAAATACTTTAAAATGTATTCTAAAAGGACATAAATAACAATAATACTTTAAGCATATATATTGAAGACAGTGTACATAGCATTTCTAACAAACTAGCATAAAAGATAATTTGCAAAGTATAATATATATTCATATAATTTTCTTCTAGACAATTAGTAATTTTCTTTTCTTCTTTAATAATTTATTTTCAAGAAAATTTACTAGGTTTTATCTTAACATTGATTTTACCATATAGATTTCATATTATCTCTCCATTTTCTTTAATTTTTCCTTTTCAATCCTAGTAATTGGATTTCAACTGTTCTTCATAACACTAGACACTTCTGTCTATTGATCTAATCTTGCATTTATCGATCCCTGTTATTTTTGTTGTTTTCTTTCATATACCTCAGAATACGTCTCTTTTTTTGACTCTGCAGTCCTTATCAAGCATTCTACACTGTGTAAGTACTTCTCTCTCCTACACTGTAGTACTTCTCTCTGCCTACACTGTACTATGCTTGAGTGTCTGAATGTGTTTCAGATAAGCTGACAGCCAGGTGAAATGGCTTTCATTTAAATCCAATATATGTAGCTTAATTGGACTGTTTTTTATTAATGTATGTTTGCAACATATAATATCTAAATTTGTATGAAAGTCTGTATGTATGTGTAGTAAATCTTGATTTTTTAAAACATTTTTAGTCTTCTCCCTGCATATCTCCACTCAAATCATCAGGAAGTCTGCCTTTTTATTCTTTATTATTACTTCTTTATTTTATTCTTCCTTAAGTTTAATTACATTTTCACATATAAGAGAAAATATGCTATGTCTAACTGTTTGTGTCTGATTTATTTTACTTAGCATTCTCAAGTTCCAACTCTTTTCCGGAAAAAGACATGGTTTCATTTTTCTTTATGACTGAACAGCATTCAATTTTTCACACACCACATTTTCTTTATTTATTCATACACTGATGGACATCAAAATGATTTCCAAAGCTTAGCTATTGTGCTTCAATATATATTGATATTAATGTAGCAATTGTTATTGAGAGATATGGATAATGCTTAAACCTTTAAAATTATTATAGTAAAAGACAGTTGTTCTCAATCCTCAAAATTCTCCCCTGAACTTCAAATACACTTTTGCCATCATTCTTGCAATTTCCTGAAGCAGTTTTGGACATCTGTTACTATGAAGCTCTTGCTGTATATTTGTGGCTGACTTACTTCTTGAATCCAGTCAAAACATTTACCTTCCATAGTCATTTGAATTTTGGAAACAGAATTTGTACTTTCCAGATCCAATGAATAATGTGAATGAGGACATGATAGACTAGTTTTATTAGTTCATCATTCTGTCAGATGAAACTAGCCATCAGTATTTGCTATATGTTCTTCACACCTTGTAAAGGCACTTATATCACAGGTCTTCAAAATGTGGCAAGAATAAAGGAAAAAATATGACTGAAGCCAGGGGGAATATTTTGATGGAGACTAATGGCAATGTGTGTCTTAACATAATTAGTTGTTTTTATTGAAAAGTTCATTATATATTTCGGTCATACCTCATGTCAGTATAATGTGGAGTCTTACATGAGTATCTATGGGAAGTATAATTAGGTCAAATATATTTTCTGTTTTCAGGTTTTGAAGAATTTTTATACTGATTTCCATAGTTGTTGCATTAGTCTACATTCCCAACAAGAATGTAGAAGTAAATATTCTTTTCTCCTTGCATACTCATCAGCATTTGTTATTTTCGTGTAGTTAATAAGACATTCTAAGTATTAATTAATAGAATTTCAGAGTTATTTTGATTTGTATTTCCCTAATAGCTAGTGATAGTAAGCATTTTTCTATATACTTACTTAAGATTAATACTATTCTTCAAATGTCTATTTAGTTCATTGTATATTTTGTTATTGGGTGTTGGGCTTTTGAGAGATTTTTCTTTAGTGTTTCATATGTTCTAGATATTCTTCTGCTAATAAAACAGTATCTGACAATGTTTCCCATTCTATAGTTTTGCTCTTCACTCTACTGATTGTTCTTTTTTTGAACAAAAAGCTTTTTAATTTTTTGTAATCCTATTTGTTCATTTTTTATATTTTCTCCTTTACTATTAGAGTTCTTTTTTAAAAAGTCTTTGCCTCCTAAATGGCTTCAAATAACCCCTTATATTATCTTCTAGCAATTTCAAAGTTTATATTTCTATTTAACTCTTCCATGTATTTTTATTGCAAAATGAGAAACATGGATCCAGATTTAATCATATATATATATTTTTTTTTCCAAGAACTATTATAGTTTACCTTTTCTCTGATTTATCTTTCTGGACACTGCCAAAAATAGATGGTTGCCTCATTTATTTTTTAGTCCCAAATCAATGTTGTACTATATCAATCTTGACATGTCATATCCTATTTTCTTACTCTTCATGCCTAGCATTGAAACATTAAATTGAATTTATCACTTCCAGTGTTTCTTCTTGTTTTTCCTTCATAATTTGTAATTCTTTATTGAATTTATGGTCTTCCATAATCTTGCAATGTACTCCTTAATTTATTCAATTACCATTTTGTATCCTCATTAAAACCATTGATTATCTTAATGATTTACTTATTCAGCTGCTGACAGTGGTCTTTGAATTAATTGAATATCTTAGAATTTAATTAATGCATTTGTTTGTTTTCCTCTTCTATGATGACTTTAAACATTTTTATCTGTTAGTATTTTGTGTTTTTGTCTGAAAATTTGTCTTCTTCATACCTACAGTATCAGACTTTGGGGACTTATAGATTTTTTTAAGGCATCGTGTTAGCTTGTTTTCTCATAATACTCTCTCTCTCACTCTTCTCTCTCTGTCTCTGCCTCTCTGTGTCTGTCTGTCTGTCTGTCTGTCTGTCCGTGTGTGTGTGTGTGTTTAGAAATCTATAGATAATTTGGGGAAGAAATCTTTGCCACTGTATTTTGGGGATTTTTTTAGTAAGTAGATTTCTCCTTGTGATGTGTCCTTGGCATTGGGTAATGTTATGGTTGATAAATTGTGTCAACTTGAGAAGTTTAGAAGTTTGAGAGATTAGGCAGGGAGCCAGGATTCTTACTCAGTAAATATCCTCATCCTGTGCAAGAGGAGGGCACAGAAATTTTACAATTACTACATCTGCCCTAGTTGGATAGAGTGCCCTGCATAAAAGATAAAAAGAGGAAAAGAGGCTTGCTCTTCCCTCTTTTTTCTCTGGCTGCAGTTTTTAAAGATTGTCCCTGTGCCATGCCACCCTGTTGGCACCCTGTGTTGTAGCTGAATATGGACGAAACCTCCACTAACAGTAAGCTAAATAAACCTTTCCTTCATTCATTTTATGTGTCAGGTATTTTGGGCTAGCAATGAGAGAAAAGTAGCCAAGACAGAATTTGGTACCAGTGGAATGGGTTCATTGCTGTGACTATATCAGACCATATGGTTCAAGAGCCTTTAGGCAAGGCTTGTTGGAAGAGTTTGGAAAGGTTTGAAGATGTCACCTGAAAGTGTAACCTTGGAATGACTTAGGCCATTCCATGTGAGAGATTCTCGTCAGAGCTGAGAATACCAGTAAAGAGCATGCTGGGGAGGTTTCCAATGGAAAGAAGGATTGCATTTGTTGTTTGACTCCAGATGTTGTGTGTCATGCCTTAGCAGAAAGTTTGTCTGTATTTTGCTCCTTTCCAGAGATTTTGCTAGAGACAGATATTAAGGCCTTGCACTAATTAATATGGCAAGAGAAATTTCAAGGCAGTTGAATGCTGAGGTGATGGCATGGCTATTGTTGTGGGCTTTTAACCAGATTTACATTGTGAATCCAGAGGAAAGAATCAAGCAGGATGAATTAAAATGTGGCGAATTTGGTCAAAAAGGAAGCTCCAGTAAAACTGTGAGCTGTAAAGATAGAGTTGAGATCTTAATTCCTGAGAAAGAACAGAAGAAAGCCTGGGGGCATCCTGGGAAGCCATAGGTCTTCACCTTTTGCAGCCTCAAAACTGCAAAAGTGAAAGACTTTGACTTGAGGAGAAAGCCACAGAGCACCATGTTCCAGAATGGCAGTGGAGGCCATGCTAAGTTCCAAAATGGTGATCCCATAGAAAATTTGTTCCTCAGAATCAGGTTCATAGTGCTCAGCATTCCAGGCATTTGACCCTTATGGCCAAGAGAGAAGAAAGCCTGGCTCTTGCTCCAGCTGGCAGCAAAACGTTAGAGCATCCATGTGGTGCTGGTTTTAGGTGCACACAGAACACATGAGTTCTAAGGTTGCAAAGGCTTCCACTCCAATTTCAAAAGGCCTGGGAGGCCACACAGTATGCCACTGAGAGATCAGTAAAACTCTGAGTGTGAAGCCAAAAGTGCAGTGGAGATCCCAGAAGTTTGGAAAAGCCAGAAGCATGGATTGTTTAAGGAAAGCTGCAAGAAGGGAGCAATATCAGCCTAAGAGAGAAGCTGTGGGAGCTACAACCACTTAAAATGCCATGGGGTAGAGTCACTCAAGCCTTTTGATTGTCACAATCAGATTGCTTCAGATACTAGACATACAACTACAAGACTTATCCTTTGTCCTGCTGAATTTTAGACTTGCTTTGGTTCCAATATTTTGTATCTTTCTGTTTGTATTTTTTGGAATGAAATGTTTATACCTTTTGGAATGAGAATGTTTATTTTGTGCCATTGCATATTGGAAGTGTTTAACTTTGTTTTCGTTTGTACAGGGGCTTGCAGCTGACATTTGCCTGTCATCTTGGAGAATGCTTGGGACTTGAGCTTTTTAGCAATACTGAAACTGTTAGGAATTTGGTAACTCCAGCAAATAAACTAAATGCCTTTTGCATAAAAGAATGTGCATGAGTCTTTAGGGGGCCAAGGACAAAACATTATGCTTCTAATGCAATATAATGTTGATGGACTTAATGCTGACTCGTAAAGATTGTTAAGCTATGTTATATTGTTCAAGTTGCAAAATGTTTGCAACTTGTGTCTGGAGGCTGGTTTAAAAGATCTGTCTGGTTGCCAAGTTGACAAGGGGTAGACTGTTATGCTTGATACATTGTGTCAACTTGAAAAGATTAGAAGTTTAACTAAGAGACCTGTCAGGGATCCAGGATCCTTACTTTGTAAACATCTTCATCCTGTGCAAGAGGAAGGCACAGATATTGTACAATTGCTACATCTGCCCTAGTTGGTGAGAGTGGCCTGCATATAATATAGGAGAGATCAAGAGACTTCTCTTCACTCGTTTTGTTCTGGCTGCTTTTGCTTGCCTCTGCCTTGAAGTGTTGTCCCGTTCTGCCTTGGAACCAGCTGATTATGGACTCCACAAACAGTGAGCTAGATAAACCTTTCCTTCCTTCATTATGGGTGTCAGGTATTTTGTTCCAGCAATGAGAAAAAAGTAACCAAAACATGTTCTATTAATTGTAAAAGTATATGCTAAATCTATTTAAAATATTATGATCAGCCCCTGTGAATTCATTATGAGGAGAAAGTAGCTACTGCTTAGCAGTTCTTCCTAAGCACTGACTATATGCTGACATATATTTTACAACTTCTTTAAAATATTGTTAACTTTTTCAATAATTTCAGAAAAGAAAGGAAAATTATTGATGTAGTGAAATACAGAAAAAAAATGAAAAATAGGAAAAATTTATGGAGAAAGAACATAAAAGACACTAAGAAATGTAAAAAAAATCCAAATATAGATATTATTTTAGCACCTTTAGTAGTTATAAAGTGAAGTTTTGATAAGAGGAAGAGCTATTTTGAAAGGTAATGTATAAAGTGTAAAAGAAGACTAGGGAAGGAAATACAAATTGTATGTGAGAGAAGACTTAAAGATGTTGGTTTTTAACTAATAAATTAGTAAAAACTAGTGTTAGGAGACTCTAGAGGCAATCTTTGGTAAGATAAAACTTGAAAGGCTAATGTAATACACTACATACACAAAAGCAACACTCTTCACAAGGACATCCTGAAAGGAAAAGGAAAAATATAAAAAAATGGAAAAGAAAAAATAATTTGTAATAATCAAATATATTACCACAAAACTGGATGAGGGAGGAAAAATTCAATAGGGGATGAGAGAGAAATTAAAGAGAAAGGAAACAGGGAATTTAACAGAAAATGAAGAGTGAAAATAAGGAAATTGAGTGTATTTAATGACTTAACAGATTAATCTGAGAAACGCTGTGAAATAACTGTTGATGTGTGAGAATTCACTGTAGCATGGTATGATACTACAAAAGTAAAATCAGTGGTTGCACCTGTCTACACTTCCACCAAGAGGGAAGAAGTGTTCCTTTTCCTCTGAAGTTCCACCAGCATATCTTACTGATGAACATGATTCTGGTTTTATCTCTTGGCATGTGAAAAGCCAGAATCATTTATTAAAGAGTCTATCTTTCTTCCAGTAAATGTGTTTGATTCTTTTGCCAAAAATAAGTAATTGAGTGTATTTGGAGTTGTTTCTGCATCTTCTAATCTGTTCCATTGATTCTCATGTCTGCTTTTTTTTTTCTTGCCTGTACCATTTTGTTTTTATCACAGTATCTTTGTAGAACTAGAGGTCTCATTTTTTCTAGCTATGCTCTTTATGAGTATACCCTGGAAGAATTAAAAACACTATACTACAGTGATATATGTTTATCCACATTTATAGCAGCACAGTTTGTAAAAGCTAAATCATGGAAACAACCAAAACAGCCATCAACCAAGCAGTGGCTAAAACAAATATGGACTTTTTTATATGATGGGTACTACTTGGCCATAAAGAAGCATAAATTTGAAGCATATTTAGATAAATGCATACAATTTACCATGATGATCCTTCTAAAACAGAAATTCTTGGTTTCTTTTGTCAAAGGAAAGATATATACTTTTACACTCCTAAACCTACATTAGGTGAGATCTTACCAAAGTTTGAGATGCCCTGAATGTATCTTTCTTATCCCTGTTCTGAGTACTTGATTATTTTCTGATGGCACTAATCTCTTTTGCAACCATAAGTATTAATTCCTGACTTTATACCTTTTTGAGCCAAAGTTTTAATTTTTCAAATACTGTTGTTCTGCCTTTTACTTCATGTTGTCACTATAAATCTGACTAAAATCACCCAACAGTACACATTCCACAGCCAACATATTGGACCACGGTTGTACCACTTGCATCATCTTCTTACCCTTGTTTTGCACAGGCTGAGGATGTTTCCAAAGTAAGAACTCTGTACCCCTGCAGAGTCACTCAGTTAAACTTTTGACTTTCTCAAACTGACACAATGAACAATATTCTAGAGCAGTAATGGCTAGTCTTCTATACCCCAGAATGTAGAGCTGCTGAGTTACTTGGTTAAACTTAGAGACTTCTCAAATTGACACTATCTATCAACCATAATAAGTCACCATTAATGAACTAAATACTGCCATATCAGATAACACTGATTAAATTGCATACTAGATCTACTGAAGAAAGTCTTTTTCTGAAAGTAAATGATCAAACAGTGATAGTATACATGTTTCACCATACAAACATTGCTAGAAAACAATGTTGTACTATAGCACTGTAAAGTTAGTTATGTTACACCTAGGGGAACATCCATTAGAATAATAGTGTTGTCTTTGAAAATACAAATGTATTCCAAATATGGAAATCAAGCATAATTATGTCTCTCCTACAGCAAAAGTACAGCTGCAGGATTAAGAAGAGATTTGTGAAGTCCCTATAACAACATAAAGTCTCATTTTCTACATGAGTATATTTTCTTTTCATCTATTCGGAGATTCTGGCCCTTCTGATGTAGAGTTGTTTCTGGTAAAGCACTGAATTTTTCTATCATTGACTATTATGATTACTTTAGATTCCAAGTTAATATTTCAGTCTCTTCCTCTAAGAAAGAATTTAAAAATGAGTATTTGATGGCATGAATAATCCTTATTAAGAAGGATATATGTTAAGATTGCTAAAAAAGGAAACAGAATACAAATATAGATGGAGAAAATTCTCTGTGTTATCCTTGGATGTAAAAATGAATGAAACATTCATAAAACCCCCAAAATCGTTACCAACAGGAAGTCATACTTTTAGCATAGGTTACTGCCAATAATTAAAATGGATCAATTTAGGTTTTAGCTTATATAATATAAACATTACAGAAATAAAAAGGAAGATCATAATCACCTAATCAGAAGCAGAAATTGTAGAACCACAGCTCTTACCTATAAATACTCATTTTGTAATATTTTTGTATACTTGCATAATAAATTAATATTTTCCATATCTCAAATTATTTACTAAATTGTAAAGTGAATTATTCATGGTAGATTACTAAATTTAAAAGCTAATGAATTTTGAACCAGTTTCGTCAGATAACTTGAGAATGAAACAATCACTGACTGTTATATTGATATAGAAATTGATGAAAACAGGTGTGATTCACATTGTTGTTTGAATGAAATCATTCTTAATAATAAAGTATAATAATTTTATGGACATGTTCTCTGAAATTATATCATTAAGAAAAGGAAGTTAAAGCACAAAGAGCCTAAAATTTAATGAACATTTAATTGCTAAAATCAGAATATTCAGATATTTTTGTCAACTTTAGAAATGTCTGGATTATGGTCACCATTAAAATAAAAAAGCAAGACTTAGTCTTTTTTTCAAGCTCTTATATATTACATTTATTATTATGTTCATATAACTGATGCCTTATATTTTAGGTTGACATTATTTTCAATGTACTAGTATTGGCATACCTTGTTTTATTATAATCCATATATTACACTTCATATATACTGTTTTTTAAAATAAATTGTGAATTCCACTTTAATCAATTCTATTGGTAGCATTGGTAGCATTTTTCAATAGAGTGTGCACAGTACATGTCTCTAAGTCATATTTTAATAGCACTAATATTTCAGACACTCTATTCTTGATCTGTTCTGTTACACTAATGATGTCATTGTTCTAAATGTTTTGGTAAATCTTACACTATTTGGAAATAACAAACATTGCATGTGTTTTTGGAAGTTTCATTATCCTACTATACCTGCTGTTTTTTCACTTCCTTCAGGCCTTTTTATTCCTTCAGACACCACAGTACTGAAATCAATTTCATTGAGAATTCTAAAATGATCTATATTTAAATGAAGCTTCTTTATGCATAAAGTAAATAACATATAAGACTTTCATAACTAGAAAGAAAGTCACTGCTTGTGAGGACATGTTGTTGAATTTTATTAGGGACTAACATGGCTAAATGAGTGAGTTGCAGCCCATGCTTACTAAAAATTTCAAGTATCCTAGGGTTATTTATAATTGAAATAAATATACACATCTTTTTCTTTTATACATGGAACAACAAAGCCTGGATGACAGTGCATCAGTTTATTACTGAGTCATACAATTTTTTTTCCCAATTTAAAGTACTCAATTTTTCAATCAAATGTTGAGGGCAATTCCTCAGAAAAAATATTTCAAAATACTACTACCCATTGATAGTGCAGCTTAAAACTAAGGACCTCTGGTGGAAATATACAATGAAATCCATGCCAATTTTATATCTGCTAACACTTTAGTCTTTGTGTAGGCCATGAATTAAGAAGCAATTTTAACTTATTTATAGTACCAGTAAGATAATCAAACTCATGATCTCACACTTACCAGGGAGGCATTGTGTAGCTGACTTATATCTGAGACTTAACTTTCAAGTTTTGTTACTTAAGAAATACATTTTGTAAGATTATGACTACTATTGATAGTGATTCTTCTGATGAATTTTGTTAGTAAAGTAAAAATATTCTACAGAGTATTTAGTTTTCCTTTCCTTTAGATACCATTAAAGATCCATAATTGAGAAAAGGAAGTCAAATTATAAATAGTGGAAGTTTTGAAGAAGTTGAATCTAATAGTCATGGACAACTTCAAGAGTTAAAGTTTTGAGTGGAAATAGTCAATTGCAGATGTGATGGAAAAAGCAATTGGATGAGGATTTGAAGGGGAGCTTGAGGATATGATTAGATTGCTGAAATGTATGATAAAACCTAAATGATTTAGGAGTTGTTTCCTATGAGTTAACCAAGAAAACAGTTTTCTGGGTTTTTGTTTGTTTGCTTGTTTTTGCTTTCCTTTTCTTTGCTTCATAGTTGTAATGATTATACTGAGAGTCTTGCACACGCAAAGGCAATAGTATTACCACAAAGTTACATCCTCAAAATGTTTTCTTGAAATAAAATCTACTTCTAGTGAAAATATTGTTAATACTGTTGAAATAACATCAAAGAACTTTATATAATGTTAATAGTCCTTGCAGGAACTTGATACATATGCATGACACATTCTTAATTATTTTCTTCATTATTTTCCTTTCCCTCCATTCCCCTTTCACCCATCCCTGGCAGTAATAGATATTGTTTGAATTCCTGTGCACAGCTTGTACATGTACACAACACATTCAATTCTTTAAAAGGATTAATTTGTATCACATTTTAGAAATTATACTATTTTATTTATTTTCTATATAAGTGCTCATAGTTTTTTCTCATAAGATAATCATTATCTTTAATATTTTTGATGAATTTTAAAAGCATCATACTAAGGATAATCCCTTATTACATACACTTTACAAATTTCTGAAGAAATTCTTTTGAATCTTAATTTACTGCCTTCCATGTGGGAAAATTAATTTTTATATAGTTCATTCAAATTTCAATAGCAAGGGGCTGGGGATTTAGCTCAGTGGCATAAGTGCCTGCCTTGCAAGTACACAGTCATGAGTTTGATCCCCAGTACAAAAAAAAAATTTTGATAGCAAATGCTAACTAAAAATATCATAGGTATGCTTTATGACAGTCAGTGCTCTAGTAATCTGCAAATGGCAATAAATAAATAGAAAAACAAGCAATCATGGAAGTTAAAATTGTTTGGAAATGATAATACATAAATGAAAAAAATGAAAATGTTAGCAAATGATGAAAAAACTATCTGAAGGAAATAAAAATAAAATTCTTTAATAATGAGTATTTAAAAGCAATTTCATTTCCCTCCTTGGTATCTTCCTAGAAAAAAATAAACACATATCACAACAATATATGTACACCTATGTTTGTAGCAGTACAATTTTTAATGGTTAAATCTTGGAAAGAAACTAAATGCCCATTAACCTAAGAGCAGTTGAAAAAGACATGGTCTTTCTTTACAATGGAGTACTACATGATCACAAATAAGGATATGAACATGAGACTTTTATAGGTAAATAGATAAAACTTGAGGCCAGACTCAGAAGTGAAATAAATTATGCCCAGATGCTTAACATCTTATTGTTGCAGTATTGTAAGAAGCTGACTAAAAAATAAGATTTGAAATGTAAAAATAGATATTGTGAATAGGAAAGAAACTGTACAAAAGTAAAGAGAAACTGATTGAGGAGAAGGGAAGGAAGAAAAGAAAAAGGAAAAAATAAATATATATACACAAAAGAGTTAAGATATACAGCCAGCTTCTCTTAGTTCATTGAAAAGAGGGTTTTGTGCTAATACTATTTGGACAAGATTTAATGTTTAATTAAATAGGATAATAAATTTATTCATCAACTAAAAATCAAAAGATATGCAATAATATTTCTTGAACCAGGACACTGAAAACAATCAATGATAGTAATCATAATCTCAGAGAAAGTAAACTTCAAGTTAAAACTCATCAGAAAAGACAAAGACTGTCAGTACAAATGAACTAGAAGAATAATCCAAAAAGAAACGAGGATGCTGATAAATATATATGCACTGAATGTGGATCTCCTATCTTCATAAAAGTAACATTATTGCATACAAAAAATGAACTAAATATGAATACAAAAATAGTGAGAGATCTCTTTTGCTTATAGATACATCAACTAAATAGAACATCAATAAGGAAGTATCAGAGCTGAACCACTTAAATAGAGATCTATAGAATATCAATTCCTACTACAACAAAATATAGAAATTTCTGTTGCACAAGACTCTCTTCAAAATACATCACATATTAATCCACAAAGCCTGCTTACATAAATATAAAGGAATCAAAATCATCTTATGTTTACTATCAGATCACTGCAAAATGGAAATAGAAATCAACAAAGCAACAACAGCAAAAACATTCAGAAAGGGGCTGGGGATTTAGCTCAGCAGACATAAGCACCTGCCTTGCAAGCACACAGTCGTGAGTTTGATCCCCAGTACCCATAAAAAGAGAAAAGAAAAAAAAAGCACTCAGAAAGTTTAGAAGTGGCAACTTGATAATACATTCCTGAACACCCAATATGTAACAGAAAAAAAATCAAGGAAGAAGTCAAGCAATTTCTGGCAACAAATTACAGTGCCTTTAAAACAGATGGAAAACTATGTGTCACAATGAAAGCATCCCTCAGAGGAAAGTCAATTATAATCAAATTTATATTAGGCAAACAGAGCTTAAAAAGAAACAAACAAAATGAACAAAAACTAGTGCAGTGTTTCAAGATATTTGAAAATTAAACCTAACAAATCAAGTTTAAACCAAAATTAAGCAAGGAAATCACAAGATCAGAGTGGAGGTAAATAAGATTAAGAATAAAGTGATTTAAAAATTTAAAACTTTAACCAATTAGAAGAGCTGTTTCTTTGTAAGAATAAACAAAATACATAAAATTTAACCAAACTTAGCAATATCAATACATAAAAGAAAGAGAGAAAAAGTTCACATATATACAGTTAGAAATGAAAAGCACACAGTCACAATAAACACATGTGAAATCCAGAAGAAACAACTATGAAAAACTGTATTCCAATAAGTTGGAACATCTTGAAGTAAATTACAGTTTTTTAGATTCATTGAAAATGCTACAATTAAACAAAAAGACATAAAAATAAAAAGCAAAAATAGCAATGAATATTAGGCAGCAACAAGTTACCTACAAGTTAAAAATGTCAAGGACTTAATGGATTCACTGCTGAATTCTACAAAATCTTTAAGGATGGTATTTCACCAATACTTTTCAAATTATATAATGACATTAGAGAAAAGGAGTATTTCCAAGCTAATTTCTGGAAGACAGCATCTCTCCATATCCAATATCAGATAAAGATTCATCTAAAAAAGAAAACTATAGTCTAAACTCTAGTGAACAGAGATCCAAATATCTTAAGTAAAATATCAGCAAATAGAATGTGACACATCAACAAAACCACCATACATCACAAATAATTAGGTTTCATCTTAGAGTTGTAAGAATGGTTCAATGCGTGCATACCACCAAATATAGCACACCATATAAGCAGAGACAAGAAAAAACATCAACATGAGTAGAAGGACTTAAATTGACCCTGATGAAAGCTATTTAAAAAATGATCCACCTCATATTAAATAGGAAAAACCTGAAAATTTTTCATGTAAAATTGGGAACGACACAAGGATGCCCACTATCACTATATTTTTTCCACATACTACTTAAAACATTATCCAGGGCTATCAGGCAAAAAAAGGAATAAAGGGGATACATATGGGATTTGAAAAACAGAAATAAACCTTATTTTCCAATTACATGATACTCTATATAGAAGATGGAAAAAATTCCACTGAAAACTTTTAAATTTAATAACCAATTTCAACAATGTATCAGGATACAAAAGTAATACACAAAAGATCAATAACACTTACATATAACAATAATGAGCTCAATAATGAAATTAGAAAAAACAATACCATTCATAATAGCATCAAGAAAAATTATGCACTTTGGAAGAGAAAGACCCCTACAAACAAAACTAAAACATTCTGGATAAAAGATATTGTAAAGACATCAGAAACTGAAAAAAAGAAATCCCTTGCTTTTCTGTAGAATAAACTGATATTGTGAAAATGACTATATTCCTAATAATGTTATGAAGAGTCAATGAAATTTCAAAAGTATTCCTCACAAAACTAGAGAAAATAATCTCAGAATTCATGTAAAAATCAGAAGACAATGAGAATAACGAGAGCATTTCTGGGCAAAAAAAGCAAAAGCAGGAGATATCACAGTACCTGATTTCAAGTTATACTATAAAGCAACAGTGACAAAAATGGCACAATATTGGCGCAAAAACAGACATGTGAAATAATGGAACACAGAGGATACAGAAACATCCCTAGACACATTCAGCAATTCAGACTTCCCCAAAGAAGCCAGAAGCATATATTGGAGGAAAGATGGCCTATTCAACAAATGGTATAGGGAAAATTGGCCACCTACATGTAGATAAACTGAAGCTGGACTGATATCTTTCTACATATTCTAAACTACAGTCAATCTGGATCAAAGATCTAAATATTAAAACACAGAAAATGAGCCCATTGGAAGTTAAAATAGGAAAACACTTGAACTTATTAGTGTAGGCAAACACTTCTCCACACAACTTGAATAGTACAAAAAGTAACAGTAAGAATCAAAGAATGAAATTATGTAAACTGGAAAAAGAAAAGAAAAAATTCAGCAGAATGAAGAGAATACTTAAAGAATGGAAAATATTTCAGAATTTCTCAAGCAAAGGACTAGTATCTAGAATATATGAAAAACTAAAACTAAACTAAAATAAAATAGAATACCCCAAATAAAAGACCTAATCAAGTGAAATCAAGAGGAACTCACCCAGAAACAGATAAAATCAAGGTGTTCACTAATTCATATAGGCTACCTCTTAGGTGCCCAACCCAGTGCTAAGAGCTTTATCTATTATTATTATTATTATTATTATTATTATTATTATTATTTGGATTTCTGAAATCCTTTCAGAAGAAAAAGTACAAATGGCCAGTAAAGTTATGATAAAAATGTTTAAAATCTGTCTATTAGAGGAATCCAAATTAAAACAACACTAACGTTTCATCATACACCAGGAAGAATGACCATCATCAAGAAATCAAGGAATAACAAATGTTATTGTGACTGCAATAAAAAAGAAACCTTCAACATGAGCAAAAATAATAATAATAATAATAGTGAGAATGTACACTAGTACAATCTTTATAGAAATAAGTGTAAAGATCTTTCTAAGAACTAAATTAGGAATTCCACTTGGTCTGGCTATTCCACTTCTAGTTAATTTCACAAAAGAATCCAACACATAAAATTACAGTGGCAAATACATAGCAAAGTTTTAGCAGCACAACTCATAGTAGCTAAATACTGGAATCTGCCTATCAACATAAGAATGGGTAAAGAAAATGCGGTGCTCATACATAATGGAATCATGATTGGCTATAAAGAAAGATAAATTCCAAGTATTTGTAGGAAAATGTATATACCTGGAAAATATAATGCTATTTGAAATAAATCAGACACATAAACTTAATTACAACTTAGTATTTCTCTTGTGCATAAGGCAAAGTACTAACAGAGAGGGAAACAAAGGATTCACAAGAGGAAATAATAGGATAGCTATTCTGCAAATGGAGAAGGATCCAGGAGAATGGTAGCAGGTTGAAAGAGCTAAAATGGGAAATGGAAAAGGAGCAAAAGCATTTCAAATGTGTCACTTAACTATACCATATATACACATTAAGTGTGAGTATTATATGTATAAACATGAGAAAAATAATAGTAATAATAACAAGATTGAAAATTTGGAAAGTGAATCTACAGGAGGTAGTAAGATGGGTAGCAGAAGACAATTTTAAAAAAAGAACCCATCTTTGTTCTGTACATGAACTTGCTGTTTACAAGAAATATAAACTTCCTGTTCTGAAAACATATATAAATAATCTAAAAATCAATATACATGGAAATAAATTAATTTTGTGGGCTGAGGCAGATTACGCTACTTTTTTGTATGATTTGCTAAAATGTCCTTCCTTTCTTCATATTTTTTGTGTGCCACCTCTATATGAATAAATGAGTCTGCTTCTATGGACACTAGACTGCACATTGATAATCATTTCTCTACACTACATGGCAGTGTATGATTCATTTCAGTTTTAAGTCTTAAAAGTACTTTTGCCCAGTTCATTTTTTAAAAAAAATTGACTACATTAGTTGTTCATAGACAGTATCCATTTAAGGATGGCTCACCTAGGATTTTTTTGGGGGGGTTATTTTTGTTTTTGTTTTTTTTTGCTAAACAACTTGTTATAGAAATATATATATATATATATATATATATATATATATATATGACTTGTTATGTATATGTGTCAACTCTCCACAAGGAATAGAACCATCATGTATTGCAAATAGTTTTCTAAAAAACTATATAGTGGTGAATAAATCTACCTAGAAGGAGGTTCTTAAGCAATATAGAACTTTTAACTATCAAAATTCAAGATCTTTTAAATTAATATACAATTTTTCAGCCTTTGACTTACTGCCCTGTTGGAGACCACTACCTAGTGGCTCTGAGTAGGATTTAAATTTTACTAATTGGCTTTCTGTGTTTATCTGTGAGTCTGTCCTAGGCCTTGGCCCCTTGTCTGGCGATGGGAACTGATTCATAGTAAGTGAACCTCTATGATCTTGACTGAGGCTTGTAGTAGCCACTGAAAACAGAGATACCTCAAAAGGCAAGATAAGGCCACAGCGGAGGACACCTTGGCTCTTCCACTAATTAAGTAAATGGAGACAGTAGTTAAAGGAAATTCACTCCTATAGTCTCAATCCTACCATGAATGTCATCTTGGAGGTAAGATGGTTCTCCTAAACTGGCATAATTTACCACTTGGAGAAGTCCTTGAAGTGACTCCTGAGTTCCTGCTCCTTTCCTGCGCTTTTCTCAGTTTTCTCACATTTTGTCATTGGTCCTAATAAAGTGGGCTAATCCAGAGAAGACTTGGTCATAACCCTCAGAGTCACAAGCCCAATTAAGAGTTTTGATCCTCTTGGGGCCCCTAAAATCATTCTAATTGTCTCGTTTTATTAAACCTCCGCCATACACTTGTTTGAAAGATTGAGGATCTAGGTCAGAACCTGATACTGCCTCAACTCAATAGCTGAACTCTGGATTACAATGAAGACTGGAAAAGGAAATTGCAATCAGACATATTTATTCCTAACATTAAAAAAAAAACTCCATTGATTCAAAATCTCAGATAACTTTGCCTTAGGACCAAGCTAGAAATGGTTTAGGGCACTTCTGATGAAAAACAGTGTGAGAAATTAGGTCCTAGAAAAGGACAAAAAGTTGTGGCTGACTTAATAATGATATTGTAGTTACCTAGGACCAGGGGACAGTATAACAACTAAAGAGCTCTTATAATAATAATAAAGATAAGGAATGTATATTAAAAATAAAATTACCAAGACAGTTAGGGTCAAAACATATTTTTATAGCATTATGCTGAGTTTAAGGCAGATGAACATTGAAAATGAGGTTTGACTTTTCAATTAAATCATATTTGTTAATAACTACCTATTCTGGGTATGAGAAAATATAAATTAGAAGGAAGCAATTCTAAAAACGAATTCTATTATAAAATAAAAAATATAAGATAGGAATGCCATAATTAAATTTAAAAATAAAATTCATATGAAATATATCAGGAAAGTGTTTGTGTAACTTAAACTATGGAATTTAATACTATATTATATAGTCTGTTAGAAGATAAAAAGTAAACATTATTTTTAAGATATTGCTTCCAAAAACCAAAAAGAAAAGCCACATACTTACTATTTTTTGCATTCTGAAAACAGTAACATTTTGGAATTGAAAAAAAAAAGAAATTTTACTGAAATAGTAACATTTTGGAATTAAAAAAAGAAATCATAAATCTTATTTTTAAAATAGTAAAAAATAAATAAGCAAAATAAAGAAACATTGTATTTTTAAAAATGATATAATTTGTAATTCTAAAACAAAGACTTAAATAAATTATATTAATGGTTATTCATGTATTCCAAAAGGAGTTATATTGAAAAGTAGGTATTTACGGAATTAGCAATTATGACAATTATCAATCAAACAATTATTGTTGTAGTATCTCAATAGGTTTTTCTCGTGTGTGTGTGTGTGTGTGTGTGTGTGTATGTGTGATATAAGGTTCTCATAAAAAAGTTTCAGTAAACAAATACTTTTTAATTATTACAAAAAATAAATTGGCCAAATTATAAGCCAATGATATACATTTTGATTTGTGATATGTTTGTATTTGATGTAACAATTAGGCAAAATGGATACATTTCTGGAAATTACAACTGAATCAATTGATAAAACTGTATTGAACTTCACTCTTCTTGTTATTGGTGTTGTTGGTGAGTCCTCTATTGCACCCACACTTTGAACTCCTGAGCTTAAGTGATTCTCCTGTCTCAGCCTTCTGAGCAACTGTTACTATAGGCATGTCCCATGCTGTCTGGTTTTCCTATATTTGTATGAAGCTTAAAGTATCATACAATATCCATTGCAAGTTTGAACATCATTGAAAAGTTAGAAGAGTTCCTCCTGATATGAAGACTAATGAATTATGACAACTAGTACAATGAATTAGTAGCAAAAAGAGTGACAGAGATACAATGGAACAAATGAGAAAATCCTAAAAATTTAACATGGTTATCTCATATAATATTTTTTCCTTTTCATCCAACAAATATGCCATATTCATTTGGTGAAAAGAAGTTCAACTCCATACTCTAAACGATGCACAAAATTCTGTTTAGCAGATGTTATTAATGCAATTGTAAAGCTAAAATTGTAACATTTTAAATATATATAAGAATATATATATATTTTAAAATATATAGTATATTATATAATATACTATTTAAATATATATAAGAAAATATAATATACTTCCAGCCTGGTATAAGTAAAATTTTTCTCATTGATTAGGTCATATAATGCAAAAACAAACAATGCTACAGTAAAATTTCCTAAATTTCACATTTGACTAGATGTGAATTGGCAAACTATAGATTAAATTTACTTTCCAAATGTATCTCTGACAAAAGAATGTCAAAATAAATATGACAAATTTTTACAATTCAATAAAAAGTGGGGAAGGTAAAGAAAAACAAAACAGTCAAAATTTTAAACAGATGCTTCACAGAAACACAAATGGTGTGCTCTTGCCCAAATCATTGTCAACATCTTTGTTTTTTGTACTAGGGATTAAACTCATGAGGTCACACTTGACAGACAGGTGCTTACACTGCTGAGGTACATCCCTGGTTCAACATCTTTAATCATCAAAATAGTACGTATGTGGGATTTATGCATATATTAGCAATAGCTCCCCAGACAACCAAAGCTAATATATATCCGTATCATTGCTTGCTCCTATAGAGAACAATTACTATTGCATACACAAATATAAGAGAGAGGAATAGGAAAGAGGGGCTTTAAATATGATACCAGTATAGTTGTATGGTGAGCTGATGGGATATCTCTTAGTCCTCCAACAGATTACATGAGGCTCATCCATATTTTTGAAGGTAACATTATTTACTCAAAGTTGGCCAAGTGATATCTTAATCTCATTTAAAATAAAGCTTCCCAACATCATCTACTATAATGTGTGACCAAATATCTGGGCACCAAGCTGTAGGCAGATTGACACGTAAAATTATTAAATATAATTAAATCTAACTCAGTACATTTTTTCTTCACACATTTTACATGAAAAGAAATAAAAACTGGACATAATTACTGACTCCTAAGTAAAGACAGGCAGTATTGAGCAGGCATAGTGATAATGACTAAAATTTACATTGAAATGTATCACAGCACCCAGATAGAACAGTGGATAAAAAATGGTGAAAAAGTGTAAGCAGACTTGTCATAAAACAAATACTATACCACACTAGAATTTAAGTTTTAAAAATGTGTAATCACTGTAAAGTTATTGCACCTTGGAACACAAGAAATTATAGCTGATTATATATTTAGAAGTCAAAGTAATGGACAGGGAATTTGATAGGAAAAATTACTATGGAGTCATTTAATCAATATATATTGAAAATGTGGTATTTTTGTACAATGGAATATTACTCAGCTATAAAAAGGACAATCTTGAGGCCTTCATAGGTAAATGGAGACAACTTGAGACTATCCTCATTAGTGAAATAAATAAGAATCATATTTATAAATGTCACAATGTGTATCTAGTGTAAAAAGTAATAAGAAATGTAGAAGTAATAAAACCCAAAATGTGTAATTGCTATTGTAAAAAAGAGAGGAAAAGAAGGTGCTCTAAAGGATATAACTGCCTTTATGTTAAACTGTGTAAGATAGATGAGCATATACTAAGTTTTTGTTAGATCGTGGAGCAGAACTGTTTGCAATCTCACTGTTTGAATGTCTACTTTGTATCCTTTAATTTTGTAACTTGAATAACTATTTCCAAGATAACATTATGTAATTTATCAACCAGTGATTTCTTAGTGTCTTTTTTTCTTTGGAATTCTGTATTATTGCTACCCTTTTTTCTGTGTTTCTTTTTTTTCTTTTTTTCTCTTTAAATAAAAAAAAACCTCAACAAATGAAAATATCTATAATTAGAAATGAAAGAAGGTAAACTCAAATCAAATTGAGCCTTCAAATTAAAGAAGAGGACATTCTATGGAATAGGATAATCACATCTGAAAATGCTAACTCTAATTCTTCATCACCTAAACAGTAAAACTGTCTTGTTAGCTTTCCATTTAAGAGAACAAGTGATCTGGCCCCTCTGCTTTTCAAACTACCTATGTGTGGGTTATCTATACTAACCATGTTAGGTTTTGTTTGAAATTTAGAAATGCTTTCTCCCCTCTGTATTCTATTAACACACCATGATCTTGTGAAATATGTTCTCATCCCTAACACAGGCTTTTCATCCATCACTTCTCTGTCATTACTTAGGGAAAATCATACCTCATTAGATTTACCAAGGTCCACAAGTGATTACTCTTCTCAGTGATGTATATCAGACAACTTTATATTACTTTTATAGTATTTGTCATAAGCTTCAATTAACTCAGCTTATTTTTAATCCACTTATTCAATAACATGATCAGTAAATAACATCTTATTTCCCCAACTAAAGCATAATATTTCAACTAATAAGCTATGCCTATTATCCTTATTTCCTTTTTTAATTCTCAGTGTATAATCTTGTCTGTGTTATAGGTTAAAATATTTGATAACCCTAATTTATGAACATTCAAGTTGTTAATTTTCAGAAATGTACTATAAAAGTCTTTCCTTGTTAGTTTATGAAGGACTCTGATTTGGGAACAATTTGGGACTCATTCTAAGTCATGGACTTGCTTATGTTAGTTTTATAATGCTGACTTATTATTTTACAGTTTGAAGTCTACACATACCTTATGTATATCCTCAGCTCATGGCCTAATAATCTTTAATTTAGAGGATCAAATAGGAATCTTCATTATATCTATAATATCTCTTGGCCTTTGCTATATGATGAAAAATTATTGTAAGAGTTGTAATCTCATCAGTTTTGTCATATCATGTTGATTAAGAAAAAGAGACAACTCTATGCCCACTAAAAAGGCATTGGTTGCACAAGAATACTGATCAATAGAGATCATCTCAGAATTCTCACCATAGTAATGATACAGATTTTCATCATGTACTAAATATTTCAATCAACTCATTGATACAGTTGCATTCATTGTATCATTGAAAAAATTGGTAAAGAATGGTCAAGTGTGTATTTAGATGTCTCTGTTATACCACCGGTTTTGTGATTGATTCTTGATGATAATTCTTAGTTTTTTGGATCAATAATATTATTTATAATAATGTTTCACTCATAAGTAACATTGTTTTGTAATGTAGTATATGTTCTCATGAATTGTTTATTTTATTACAAGCAGAATAATCTATTTTGCAAAATATTAATATTGGTATATTACTAGATATACCAATAATCAAAAATTATGTAAAATATTTCTGATAGTCTGGAGGGAAAACCCTGGCATATAAAGAGTGAATGGTAAGTGTTTCTATAATGAAAGATAATGTAGCCTATAAATTTTAGATAGTATAAAATTTTAGTTGACTAATTATCAGATGCACTGCAGAACTCTGATTTATTAGCTGTTTTTAGAGATCTTTGTTCAAGTCTTTCTATTGGAATCATAATTATTCAATGTTTTTACACTGAAATAACATTATATATTTTTACTAAAAACAGAAAGCTAATTTTAAGTGTGTAATATATTTATGGCTAAAAAGATTTTAAGTTTAAAGCCTTCTGACTCTGATTTACATGAATAGTCTGTATTTAATGAGCTAATAAATCCCTTAAAAGCATTTATTCTGAACTCCAGCATACAAAGAGAAAATAACAATAAAACTCAAAAGAGAAAGATAATATTAGTATTTTTTCATTGCTTTGGCTGGTTGATAACAATTGGCTTATTCCCAAAGCATAAAATGTTAAAGCAGCATTTAAACAGCACATTACTGCATCCCTTCTGTGGAAAGAAATTTATGGCCAATACTTTCCTCTTGTGAATCTCTTCTCTATATCATAAAATAGTTGTTGGAAGAGTAAACATAGCAGAGAAATTGAGTAACATTGTTTTATAATGTAGTATATGTTCTCATGAATTGTTTATTTTATTACAAGCAGAATAATCTATTTTGCAAAATATTAAAACTTTGGTCTATTAGCAGATTTTGTTATATGACTTGTTCTATAATTTAAAATTAATTATTTCAGTCTGTTATATTTCAAGTAGTATATGTGATATTGTGGAATACACTGAAAAGTGAAGTTTGTTAATGTAGATCAAATAAACATAATTTACAGCCACTAATCTTTCAACAATAACATTTTTTAAAAATTACTTTTGAATAGGAGATAGCTATGTGACATAAAATATTAATGCCAAAAACCCTAAAACATGTTTCACTTCTTATTTGGGCAATAATCAGGATTATAAAAATATATACTTCTGCAAGCCAGCAGGAGTGTGTACTGGAAAGAACTAGGAAGAAAGCGAAGAAGCTGCCTGTGAGCCAGCCGGTGAGAGGGCTGGGGAGAGAAGAGCAGCTCTCCCCCTGCTCCTCCACACCCTCCCTTCAGTGAGCAGCCAGCCGATTTGGAGAAACTGTATT
The DNA here is from genome assembly GCA_004027455.1 of Hydrochoerus hydrochaeris. NCBI lineage: Eukaryota > Metazoa > Chordata > Mammalia > Rodentia > Hydrochaeridae > Hydrochoerus > Hydrochoerus hydrochaeris. The sequence goes on along the minus strand of PVLA01011793.1, from coordinate 23,143 downwards.
GTTTGACTGATATTGCAAGCCTAAAGCTGGTAGTCTGAGCAATTATTTAGAAGACAACAATATACAAATATAGTAACTACTGTATATTTCCTACTGTTTTATCACTGTTTCAATTTGGTTTATTGTTCTTTTTTATTTCCTTTAAAATTAAATTAAAAAAACCCAAAAATACATACTTAAATTTTACTGTACTAAAATATAAGTATACACAAGTTCTCATAATAAGTGCAGAGAATACAAAGATGAGGAAAACTGAGTTCATCCTACTCATATTACATAGATATTAATCTTACTACTTTGAGCACATTGCTTACTCATTCCTTTTACTTTTTCATTAGTAAAAGGGAAATGATAAAATATATAACTCACTACTGTCACATTTTCATAGTGAAGTCCCAATGTTGTGCATTATGTCTTTTGACTTTCCTTCATTTGTATAAAATTTTCTACATTTTCATCAACATAAATATATTCTACATACCCTTCAGCTCTTGGTAATCACTCTTCTTCTTCTTCTTCTTCTTCTTCTTCTTCTTCTTCTTCTTCTTCTTCTTCTT
>PVLA01011793.1:0-22486 GCA_004027455.1 Hydrochoerus hydrochaeris | reverse complement strand
ATATTATCTCATCATGTGGAGTGGTAATTTCATATCAGGTGACAAAATCCCTGACCTGAACAATTTAAAGGAGAAAACATTTATTTTGGCTCACATTTTCACAGGTTTCAGTCTATGATCAGCTGACTACATTGATTTTAGTCCTTCAGTGAGGCAGAAACATTATCAGCAGAATGGCATGGCAGAGGAAAGCTGTGTAGCCAGGACATGAAGAAAATAAGAGCCAGAGTAAGAGAAAAGGCATAGGGGCAAGATAAACCCTTTCAAAGTGTATCCTGAGATAACCTCTTCCTTCAAGTGGGGTTCACATCCTAATAACACATTCAGATGTGAGCTCATCATTGCTGAAGAAAAAACACTCGTGATTCAGCCACCTCTGGAGTCCTCACCTTTGAATATTGCCATACTGAGGATCAGCTCTCAATAATGAGTATTTAGGAGACACCTCACATTTAAGCCACAGTAAGCAGTACATATTTCTCTGTACCTAATTTATTTCACTTAATGTAATACCCTCCATGTTCATATATGTTGTCTCAAAGGACAGCATTTTCTTCCATAAAAGCCTCAACTGTATTTCACCTTGCATAAGTAGAACATTTTCTTTATCCACTCGTATGTTGATGGGCACCCAGGTGATTTAATAGCTTTGTTGTTTTGACATTTGTGAAAGCAACAATTTGTAATGAACAAGGGAGTATAGATAACTCTTTTATATAATGAGCCTTTAGATACAATTATATGGGAAATAGCTAAATCATGTTCTCTCTTCTCTCTGTTTGCCTTTCTCTCTCTCTTTTTCTCTGTCTCTCTCTCTCTCTCTCTCTCTCTCTCTCTCTCTAATTCTGTCTCTTTCTGTCTTCTCTCTCTATTTTCTGAAGTAGCCATGTTGTCTTCAATAATAACAGCTCCACTAATTTAATTCTAATTCACAGTCTAACAGAATTCCCATTTCTCTACATTCATTGCTGATCTCACCAAATCGGTTAAAGCAGTCCCATCTTTAACCCTACATGTGATCAGCAACAATAACTTTTGAAGAAGAGGAAGTGTATATTTATTCATGAGGCCTCCAATGCTGAGGAGATACAAAAACAAATTTTAAATCTATCTTACTAAAGATAAAATTTAGGGGTATTTGTGGGATAAAGAATGTGTGAGACACACAGAAAAGTAATTAGCAATAGGAAGAATAAAATTATTGGTTGTCTGCACATACATAATGAAACTTCATGGAATTTTATGCAACCTGTCCTGAGGTAAGGATAGTGGTATGAGGAACTATGAGTAGAATTTTAGAATCCTGATATCACATGTTACCCATTTAACATTTATGTGGGTCCTGAAACCATGGCCTGAGCTGGTTTGTGCTAAAAAAAATTGTATCCAATTTTCTGAAATGTAATTTAAGTAATTGCTACAATCAACACCTTACATCAGAACTACTACCCATTGCAACACTTATAGGAAATCTATTTATATTTATGATCTGGGAAACCACCAAGGTCATTTTTATGCACCCTTCCAGGGCTACAATTTACATACACTTTGGTGGTATTATCACATTATAAATTAGCATGTCAAATTAATTTCTGCTTTTTAATATCATGACATTTTATTCAGTCACTGTGGAACTGGACTTTCCAAATGAGCTCTGATTTGAAGGGGGAATTGTCACAGATTTGTGGAGTTTAGATTTGTGTTCTTCTAAAATGAATATGGAAAGAATAATTTATATAAATTGTACTATTTATTATTATACAAATTTTTAATTTACATTGTTGAAGACAACCAACAATCTGTAAGGAGCACGTTTATTTTGTTAATTTGGTATCAATATGTATTAATTTAAAATTTAAAAAATAATATTAATTATATTAATTTAATGTCAATAAACATTAAATGATAGAAGATGACATAGTTGCTGGGAAATAAAAATATAATTTCTATGCAGAGATTATTAACTTTTTGTTTTTAAATTTTTCCATAAATTTAAAACAAAAGGTAGAAATCTGAATATGAAACAATGTTAAAAGGGAAAATTAAATATGACTTTTTAAATGAGAAGATAAGAAATGTTGTGTACTCTTGAGGAATGAGAGGAACACAAGAAAAACAGCCAATGATCAGAGGAACTGAAAAACTTTTCACTGATATAAAAATCTATAAAACTATGAATATTTTATCCTTGGATGGTCATAGTCCCCCACTAGAATGTACTAATTCTTCTCAAACAACTTGCCTGTTAATATTGTACTTATATCCTACACAGTTGTAAACTATACAGTTTGTGTTTTAGTCCAATTGGAAAAGCAAAGTAGTTCTCATTAAAGTCAGGATTGACTATATTGACTCTAGTCAAAACAGAACACTTTGAAAAGTTAAGAGGACATTATTAAAAATTAAACAGAAATTAAGCATAAAGTAATATTGTCTTCATCAAATCAGAATTTTGACCAATCCCTATAAAGGTAGATTTAAACATTTTATTGAATTTTTTGCCATTTTGTTAAAGTACTGTTGACAATTCCCTTCTTGAAGCACATTCTGCTAACAGTGTTACAAAATATTATTCTCTTGTTCATCTTATAGTGGTAACTATTTAACAGAACATGTAAAAAAATTTGCAGATAGGAAATTCTCCAGGCACTTTTTCTCATTGTTACTGTTGTTGTTATCTGCTAAACATTATCAAGAAGAAATGAATATTCTTCTAGTTGTGATACTATGTATAAAAAGTTGAACTAGGAATTCATAAAGTTTGTTACTAAAAAGAATAACATGTTTGTTAGACTCAGTAATATTGACATAGTTTAAGAAATATTCAGCAAGCTCCTGACCTTGGATTCCCCAAGGGTATTTGGATAATTCAGAAATAGAATGAAGTCATATTAGCAAATTTCAAATAACAAAGAATATTTTTGAAGATATTTTAAATATAACACTTTTTAGGATGTAGAAGGTGAACTGAAAATTATAAAAAGCTTTTGGAATGAGTCTGCTTTTGAGAAGAGGAATTGAGTTTAAAAAAATAGCAGGTAATGAAAACTGGAGATCAAAAAAATGAAGCACTGTCAAACTTACACTTTATTTTTGGTCTTGTGATTTTTAGTTTTAATTTTTAGGTGAGGGCATATTAAGTATAAAAATAAAAATCTGTATATTATACATTTTAATGGTATGATTTATGTGATATTTGTTTTTTTAAATTGTATACATAGTTACTTTTCATAGGATTCTTTTGCTGATTTTTGCTGAGCTTTTGTATCTCACCATTTATAAGGTTGCAAATGGAAAGCAGGTAAATTCTGATGCAAATATCTCATAATATTTCCATTTTATTTGATGAATAATTGGAAAATGAAACAGGTACATATGTCAGAACTTCATTTTGTTGACAATGTGTTTGACAATTTAGTACAAACATTCACAACACTACATCTCAAATTTTTATTTACTTTGCTTGCAAAGTATTCTGACACTTAATTTGCCCATTTTTAAAAATTTTATTTCTAGGCCAGTAAACATCTATCTAATTATGCATTATTTCTGAGTTGTAAAGAGATTTTTAATTAAATACCCCACGACTGATGATATAGAATGAATTCTGACCTCATCTTTATTTTTAATCACACTGCTTTTATTAGAATAAAACTTAAATACAAACAATACAGTAATCTTGGATGGATCATGAGACCATACTCATAAGTGAAATAAATCAGACATTTATGTAAATATCTCATTGTCATTCTGGTGTGAAAAACTAAAATTTTAAACAAAAACCAAAATATACAATAGATGTTGTGAAATAGAAATCAGTTGTTTAAAAGAAAAGGGTAGTTGGGAGGGGAAAAAGGGAAAGAGACAAATGAGAAAAAAGAATAAATTTGAAAAAGTCTTGTAAATAAGGAAAAAAGTATTGAAGATGGAAACAGGGAAAAAAGAGAAACTAAAACATATTATGCAAAGGTACAAATTTGCTGTGATGAATGTGCTCATTATATGTATCTAGACTGTACCAAGAAATTTAATTTTTAAAAAATCTGCTAGTATTAAAAATGTTAATCTGATCATCTACCAGACTCTATATCATCATTAATTTTATCACATATTAAATCAATTTTTTCCACATATCATTTGCTTGATGTACATCAATCAGTATGCTTTGCACAATCAGGACTTTCTTGGTCATGGCACCAAAGTGCTTGCACCTAGCATGTTGCAGAGAAGACCCCAGCTGGATGGGTTGCTTTCTGTGACTTCTACAAGCTTCAGCCTGTATAGGAAAGACCCTAGGGGACAATGAAATGAAGCTGCACAATGAAATGAAGAAGTTGAGAAATGTCATCAATATAAAGCTTGCAACTAGAATAAAGAATGCTTCCTTTGGACTCAAGTTGTAATGCCCATATGAAACAATGTGGTTTAAAACCTACTGAAAGTCTTTCTTGTAGAAAGCTCCTGATTGGGCATGTGTTACTAAACATGCCTATCAGAGCTGACACTGCACTGAAGCCAGATATAAATTTGGAATCTGAAGGGAAACTGTTTAAATATAATGAAGGAGAGAGGTAGATGGCAGATCAATAAGCAACAAAATAAAAAGCCTCTCTGAGAGAAACAGCTCAGACATTGGAATATAGTATCCTGGAGAAGACCAGATGGAAGAATATGGATCCTCTTGACCCAAGAAGAAACTAAAATGAAGAAAGAAAGAAGAAAGGAAAGAAAGAAAGAAAGAAAGAAAGAAAGAAAGAAAGAGAAAAGAAAAGAAAGAAAGAAGGAAAGAAAAGAAAGGAAAAATGTGGACAGAAGGCTATAGCCAGATGCACTCTCACCAGAGCTGGTCCCACTCTGGTCCCACAGTGTGTGAAATGCTACTGGAATCTGAAGATACACAGTCATGGTGAAGTTGGGGGTTGGCAAACTTGAGGATCTCAGCAGGAGGAAATGGTCACAGAGGGGAGTGGCAGACTGGAGATATTCACTGGCTCATGATGAGTGTGTGGAACTCAGTCCTCCCACAGGAGTGGGTGATTAGCCAGGCGACATTTTGGAGTCAGGCAGGATAAGCCCTGAACCAGAACTGCAGCCAGCTTCATTCAGTCACTTTTAGTGCAAAACAGATTGGTGAGAATTGCTGGGACTGAGTCCTGCCCCTGTGTGCAACTCCAATAGCCAAGGCTGATGTTTACCTGAATCTATACCTAACCAGACCTATCCATGTGGCACACACTAATGTGGTGAAGACTCCCAGTGGTTGACTAGCTCAGAAGGGAGACTGCTTGTACTCCAGTGGTCACCAGCAGACTGGGGAGGGCAGCAATCCCTAGCCAGCATGCTTTAGAGTAATTTTAACCAATACAGGAAGTGCTTGGGACCCCTACCATCCACTTGTCAGGAAGAATCCAGAAATATGACAAGAGGAAGAAACAAAAAGGAGTCTCCAGCCTCTAACCCAAGTAGTACTCGCCCAGGCTCTTCTTTAACATGGAAGAGATCATGGGTGGAACACCTGCAGTTTCTGAAGAAACAGCATCTGACATAAAAAAAATATCATTGTGAAATTATAAAAAATTTAAAACAAATACTAATACAAATGCTAATAAAGGAAGATGTAAGAAAAACAATAAAAGAAATGCTAAGTACCCCTCAGGAAGACACAGACGAATAATGGAGGAGCATAGAAAAAGGAGGGAAAATTGCGATGAAGAATAAAAAAAAATCTAGAATATGTGAAACAAATATATGAATATGTGAATATGTGAAATCTAGAATATGTGAAAAAAAAGATTACCAGGAAATTAAAAACTCCATTGAAAGCTGACAAAACTGCTTGAAAGATACTAGACTATCAAACCTTGAAGACAGGTTTGCAACTTGTGATCATGAAAGGAAAGATCTCTTAAAAATGACAAGGAACCAGGAAATGACAATACAAAGGCTAGAAGATGACAAGAGGATCTATAACTTAAGAATAAAAAATGTGAGTGAAGAAGTAGGGGTAAACACAAATGAAATACAAAGGCTATTTACAGAAATAATTAAAGAAAACTTCCCAATCATAGGAAAAGAAAGTGATATTCAGATATATGAGACATACCAAACTCCAGTCAGCTATAATCAAAATAGATCTACACCCAGACATATAATAATCAAGATCCCAGAAATTCAACACAAGAACAGAATATTAAAAGCTATCAGAGAAAACAAACAGATCACCTATAAAGGAAAACCCATCAGAATCATGACAGACTTCTTGACACAAGAAAGAAGAGCTTTGAGAAAAGCATTCCAAGCTCTGAAAGAAAATAACCTCTAACCCAGATTGATGTACCCTGAAAAACTATGTCTCAAGCTTAATGGAGAAACAAGATGCTTCCATGACAAAGAGGAACTGGGGAGTTGGTGATCACCAATTCAACCCTATAAAAATTACTGAAGGACATTCTAGAAAGAAAAAAAAAGACCATGGCTTTAGGAACAGTGGCAGAGGGGGCTTCCTGAACAGGGGAGACATTGGAATGAAGAGGAAAAGCAGATAACCAATGATAGGAAAATAGTATGGCAGAGTGAGGCAGCAAAGGTTGGCTATAATCACTAACATGGATGGCCTCGATACACTAATAAAAAGAAACACAGGCAGAGTGGATCAGGAGACAGGGTCCACCAAGATGCTCTATATAAGAAATGTATTTACCCTGAAAGAGGGTTTATGGACTGAAAGTCAAAGATGAGAAAATAATGCTCTGTGTGACAGCAAACCAGAAAAAAGTGGGGGTAGCTCACTCTTTAGCTGCAGATTGGTTGGAAAGACATCACACTTATACAGTGGAGAACTACTCAGCTATAAGGAAGGAAAACCTTGAGGCTCTTGTAGGTAAATGGATACAACTTGAGATCAAGCTCACAGGTAAAAAGATTCAGAACCACTTAGGTAAACAGTGGGTTGCCTCCCTAACCTAAAAACTAAAGGAGTTAGTGGGATACAAAATGTATAATGCACCCTGTGAAAGTGAAAGGGGAGGATTTGTCTAAAAAGGGAAAGCAGAGGACAGTCAATCTTGTATTATGATTTGAAACCCATATTGTTTTATTGCTGTTTAGTTCGGTTATATTCTGTTCTAGTTTTTCTACTGGTACTAGATTTGATGTAATGGACAGCTATTCTAAAGATAGCAGGATATACTAAGGTAACCATTTTTAATTTCTTATTAACTTAATCTGAAGCCCTGCATTGCTTTTACTGTCTTGTTTTGACTGATTTTATTTGAATCTGTTTTGTTTGATTGCTGTCTTGTCTTGACTTATTTTGTTCCAATCTGTTATGTTTGATAGTATCAAGTCTGAGAGTATAGGCAACTACTCTGAAGACAATAAGACTCACTATGATACCCATTCTGGTTTGAATATTACCTTCTTCTGAACTCCTATAATGTCTCCAATATTTTTTTTTATTGATTTTGTTCTGCACTGTTATGTTCAATTTTACTGTGACTGATGATATTTTTTTTAATATGGGCAATTCTATTGAATATAACAAGAGACATCACGGTAACCATTATAGATTACCTTGTATTTTGGTTTCATGTACTATGTCCATCCTTTTGTTTTACCTGTCCCCATTTTATTTTGTCTCATTTGGTTTTATTCTCTTCAAAAATTAAAAAAAAAGGTTGTTGGGTACTTCACAACAAGATGATTGAAATCCAATAATGACTTTATTTTTTGTTTTGATTTGTTTTAGTCTGTTTTGTATTGTTTAATTTCAATATGTGTGAAGGTATGGACAGCTATTTTGAAGAGAATATGATATTATGGTAGCGATTTTTTATTTTTCTGTCTGGTTTTGAAGGCCTGTAATGCTTTCATTCTTTCATTTTAATCAGTTTTATACTACTTTGTCTTCTTTGAATTTACTATGTGTAAGAAGATATTTCAAAGAAACCAAGAGACATTATGGTAGCCACTGTTGATTTCCTATTGTCTTGTTTTGAAATCCTGTGTTGCTTGTAATTTTTTGTTCTGATCTGCTTTGTTCTGTTTTGTTTTGTTTTCTTTAAAATAATGTAATGAAAATTTTAAAAAATCAGGTCTTTCTTAGGTAGTAACAATTTACAAAATGGTGACATCCATTTAAAGAAAGAAGTAACTAGAGAAAAAGAAACAAAGAGGAAGAGACTTTATTGATTATTTTATAGAACAAAAATCCAGTCATATTGTTTATTAGATTAATTATTATGTACATAACCTGAAATTCAGAAAACTTAGTTATACTTTGCGTGTCTATGATTACTTTGAGGTAATAATAAAACACTTCCACGTGTACTACAAATTAATATTTTTTAGAACCATGGCATCATCTGAAGTTAAATGATGCATTCTGTAAATTCTAACAGAGGGAATTTTCTCTTTTGTTCAAGTATAGCTTGACTGATGTCACCCTGACTTTAGTGTGTTACTTAAAAATTAGAATACAAAGAGAACAGCTGTCAGAGTGAGAAGTTTAAAACACATTTTTAAAAGTAGCCAAGTAATGACAAAATGCATTTAATCACATGTAAGCTTTAATGATATGGAGCTGATTAAATTGGGATTTTCAGTTATAATAGCTAAGGAAAAATATATCTATATTAAATCTTTGAATAAAATAAAGATATGAAGCTGTCTAAGGAGACATCAAATTTTTAATAAAATAAGTGGATGATTTTTTGGACATTCTTTAAAAAAAAAAGAAAAACTGAATCAAAGTAGTGGAACCCTGATAAATCATTTATTGAACTATCATCTGAAATCATGAGTAAGTAAAGAGACTTGTGCTTTGAACATCAGCCTATTTCTTCTTTGCTTCTAATGCCCTCATTTTCATAGGACTGTCATACAGCACCATAGCAATAATTACACTATAGCCTCATATAAGACATTATAATCTATAATGTTGAGAAACAACTAGAATTCAATTAAAGGAATGAAAGTGATTTTCTATATGAACATTTAATTTTTTTAATATAGTACAAAAGAGTCCATTCTTTTTACAGAATAATTAACTCATAGCAAGATACTTGTAAACCAATAATAAATAATAAGTCAACAAGAAATGCAATTTACAACCACATATCTAAAATAAAAGACAGAAAAAGACAAAAAAAGGAAAGAAAACTACAGGAAAATGTCTTTTTTGAAAGGAAATTCAAAACTCAGTAAATACCAGCACATAAAATCTAATAGCACACACACTCGGAATCATTCACTATGACTAAGTGGGACTTATTCCTAGGATTCAAGGATGGTTCAATATGGACAAATTAACTAATGTGTAATATTATCTTTACAAATGAAAGATATAAATTACAACACTATCTATAAATTAGAAAGAAGTTTATAAATTTAATATTTTATAATAAAAACTCACAATAGAGTAGAAACATACTTTAACAAAATAAAAAGTTTATATGAGAAAATACCACAATTAATATTATGCTAATGACACAAAACAGATTTTTCTCTATTATTAGAGTAAGGAAAAAAATTCTAGTACTGCTTCTGTTAAAAGTAATGCTGAAAGTCCTAGTCAGAGCATTGAGATAAGAAATGAAAGACATTCAAATAAAACTGAGAAAATTAAGTTATCTATTTATTGGTAAATCCTATAATCTCATATAGAAAAAATGCTAAAAACTCCAGTAACTATTAGAAATAATAAATATGTTCCATTAAGTACCAGGATTAAAAATCAAAGTTCAAAAATAATTTGTTTCTATACAGTAAAATAATGAAATATCACAAAAAGTAATTAAGGTATTACATTTAGAGTCACATCAATATGATTTAAATACTTGGGGATAAAATTAACAGAGTTGGAAGAATTATATAATAATATATACAAGACATTGATGAAAGAAATTAAAGAAGGTACAAATAAGTATCCTCATGCTTGAGAAAACCCAAAGATTTTGGAATAATCTTACTACCAATACTAATGTAATCCATTGATTTATGCAATCAGTAGCAAAATCCAAACGGAGGTTTTTGTTTTGTTTTTGTTTTTGTAGAAAAGAACCAAAAAACTTTGAAGTTCTTGTGGAACCACAAAATACCCTAAAAGTTCAAAGTAATTTTTAAAAAGGCAGAAGAAATACAGGGTATCACATTTTCTAATTTCAAAAAATAAAAGCATAATAATTTTAAAAAACATGTAAATTAAAAAGCATGTAAATTAAAGGAAAAAATAGCCAACAAATTAACCCACACATTTTTGATCAACTTATTTTCAGTGAACAAGGCATAATATGTTCATTTAATGGTGCTGAGTATGCACATGAAAAGAATGCTCTAACATTCTATGCATTATAACACTATATGCCACTCAGATGGGTTAACTATTTGAATGCAAGATTTAAAATTATAAAATTCCTAGAAGAAAACCCATGGGAAAAATTTCATTAGTTTAAGCAACCACTTGTTAAATGTAAAACTAAAACAAAAGTATGCACATATATCTACATCAAATTGTAGAGTAAGTTATAAAATGGCAAGTTTCAGAATGGAATATACTTTTGCACACCATATAACTAAAAATTATTTAACATCATAGAAATGTCTATGACACAATAGACTCAAGAAATGTCTATGACACAATAGAAGACATATATATACCATACACTGACAAAAATAATTACAATGTCAAGTGCTTAAGTAGACATTTCTCTAGAAATTGCATACTAATGTGCAAAAGCATAATAAAAATATTTTATGTCACTAATCCTGATGGAAATGCAAATTAAATTCTCAATGAGGTAATTGTCTTACATCTGTGAGGATGGTTATTGAATTAATTAATTAATTGAAAATGTTGCCAAGGATACAGAGCAATTCAAATATTTTTAGACTATTGGTGGAAATAGGAAATCAAGCAGAAGTTCCTTAAAATATTAAAAACCATCTAACATTTTTCTGTGGTACACATGAAAGCATTATATAGTTTAGTAATTCTGTATCTGAGTATATTTATCTAAAAAGAATTAAAATCTAGATCCCCTATTCATCACTGAATTCACTACATCATTTTTCACAATGGGCAATACAGGAAACAACATAGATGCCCACAGAAGATAGATTAAAACAAATATTTCATACAATGGAACACCATCCAGCCTAAAAAAAGGAAAGAAATTCTGCTATATGAAACAACAGATACAAGGCTGAGAAATGTTGTGCTAAGTGAAAAATGTCAGCCACTGAAGACAAATACTGTAAGATTCAGTTTCATGGAGTACTGAAAATAGCTACATTAACACAGCAGAATTATAGTTTCCAGAGGCTGGAGTGAGGGACAAATGAGAAGTTGCCATTCGGTGAGTATAAACTCTCAGCCGTATAATGCTACGTATCTATTTTAGGACATTGTAGCTATAGCTAGTAATACTATACTATACATGCAAAACATTAAAAGTGTCTGTCCCATGTGAAGAGTTCTTTCAAAAATTCAAGTAATCACAATACATTTTTACTAGGTATCCATACAGTTACTAGACAAATGGGAATTACAAAGCAAATATTAAGGTAAATATATTCTACAGGGCAGTTTCACAGAGATTGGTTTGATAATTGCATTTATTCTGTGGGGAATAAAGTCAATCACATTCTTGCAAAATGTGAATTTAACATTATCAGATGGCATTTTAAACATTGTGATTTCTCTAGAGGTTAACCTCTGTCAAGTATGGGGTGCTGTTTTGTTTTTAATTTCCCTGAAATGCATATTCACTGCAAAGCTCTGATTAGAAAAAGGTTTTATTAAATGAAGGTGTTAGTTCCCATTATACATTTTTCTTGGTGAGAGCTTTAAAGTAACACACTAGAAACACTTCTAACAGTCAGATTCTCATTAATTTAAATTGATGGTCCACACCATAAAAGGCCCTTCATTTTCTCGTTCATGTCCCTAAGGTCTCACTGAATATTACTAGCCAACATGCCATTTTGGTGGATATAACTTCCAACTGGGTTTCTTTTCACCCTGCCTTTTTGTGGCAGACAAATTTGGTGATAAAATTTGACATATTACAGAGAATCATTTGCTCTAATAGTGTTTATAGATACTTCAGTAAACAAAAACAAAACAGTCTTTCCCCTTTTTCACTATCTTATAACCTTTACTCTCACATACACAGAAACTTTGGTAAGATAAAGGTAGAGTGAAAGAAAAACAAGGTGGAGATGGAGGGAGAAAAGGAAGGCTAAATGGAGAGAACAGGAGACTGGAGAGAACAATAGCAGCAACAATAAATAAGTGACTAGCTAAGAGCAGGAGATGCTCCTACACTGTTAGGAATTAACAACATTCTATTTTCAAGGACTTTAAAACCAAAACAGCTGGATTCATGTCCAATTTCTGCTACTTCATGATTAAAAGACATGATTTGTTAAAATCTTCATATTCTCTCTCATTTGAGTAGTAACAAATAACACTGCATATGGGAAGAAGCAATTGATTCATTTAACCATGTGGCAAATATGTAGGTTTCTTCTTGATTAACTAATGTCTCAAAAACAAGTTTATTTCAGTTTATTCTGTCTCAAAAAGGTAAGTGATCGTTGCAGGCACATGTATAGCATACTATTAGAAAAGTAGGAAAGATGAGGCATCTTTCAGTGGATATTTCAAACTTCTAATACACCTTTCCTTCCCACTGTTACCACCTACCATGTCTTCTTTAACACTTATTCTACTAAGAGATACTGGTTGCATGAAATATAGCAATCTCTATGTCAGCTAACAACTTCTGTAATTCAATATCTTGGGTGATGGTCTGTTTCATTCTTTCTTTTATAACACAAGTAGACTTTCAAATCCTCCTTTATTAGAAGAGAAAGAGATAGAAACCCAGACAGGCTGACAGAGACAGAGAGAGACAAAGATTCTCATGTTTAAAGTTATCCTACCTGAAAAACTTCAGTTAAATCTACTTCTTGGAAATATTTTTGTTCTGTCATAAAAACAAGATCATTCAAACTAGGGAACTATGTGTGTTCAATATGTTGGTGCTGTTTTCATGTATTTTTTCTTAGTTTTAAAACTCAACCAAAATAGACTCTTAGGCACATAAGTTCAAATATTTTCAACCATGAAAGCTATAGTTTGTTGCTGTCAAAAAGTTAGAGTAGAAAATTGGTCCTCAGTGGGAAAGAATTGATACATGGTTGAACTTCAAGAACTTATTAGATCATCAAGAGGTATTAATGAAGTTGTCATGGAACTGGGTTAGTTCAGGTCATATAAATACCTACCCATGTTTTCCCTTTTGTTACTTTCTCTCCCATCTGCTCTTCCACCTTTCAGCAAGTTGTGATGCAACATAAGCCTGCACTAGAAGCCCAATAGATGCCAATATCACTCATTTTAACTTTTCTACCTCAAGGACAAAGAGCTAAAATAAAATCCTATTCCTTATAAATCACCTATTATAATGTATTCTCTTTTTAACAGCAGAAAATCAGAGGATAGTAGGACTTAATTTTCTATAAAAGTTTTGTCCCATACAATATTTGCATGCATGTATTTATACACATAAATGCATGATCCTTTCTTGTTTCTTACTAGAACTCTAATGTTTACCTTAAAATATTAAGTAGGTATTATTACACTATCCACTGCTCAAATTCTTTAAAACTTGCTTAATGGCTTCACAGTCAAAGCAATTATCTCTGTCACTGCCTAACCAGGCAGCTTGTTCTCCAGAGCAAAATTAATAGGTATCATTTAATGGTCAGTGCTGTTACTGACCTTTTCATGATTCTGGGGCACTAAAATTGTTTGTTCAATCTACTGCACTTACATAAAAATTTGCTGCTAACAGCTTGGAGTTAGCATCAATTTTTGATAACAGAAATTCTTTCACAACAGGGTCAGCACATTCAGTGAGGTTCAACAAGGATGTCAACAAAAGCTCTCAATATTATGGAAATGCAACTCAGGAAACTGATGTTAAATGAACTTACAGCTAAGCTTTCTGGTAGTTGGATAGATGCTTTTGCATTCACACTGCATATTTTTGAGATAAAATTTCATAAATTTATTATGAATATACTTAAATGAATGAATGTATCAGGAAAGCAGTGTAATTCTAGTACTAGAATATGTACTCCAAGCCAAACAAACCAAAGTATGAAAAATGCAATACTTTACAGTGTAGATTTCATATACTTAGAAATTACAAGTATTTGTTGCTGAAATTTAATCAAATTTTTCCACAAATAAAATAATAATGAATGTAAATAGTTGAAACATTTCATTCAGTGGTGGTTTTATATACTGAAATATATCAACTCATGCAAAGTAAGAACAAATTATTTCAAGTAATGACACAGTATGATACAAGAATTGAAGTCATAATGGAAAGTTTACCCATTCACTTTTTTTAATCTGAGAACTTTGACACTGTTAATAGCAATTTTTGCTATTCTTATTTGAAAAATCAAGTGAACTGACCCCTCTAATAAAAACTTATTGTCATTATGGCTATTGTGTGAATAAATAAGACTGTTTTACATATAAGACATATATTTTTTATATAAATTCTTCAGTATGAGACTAGAAATTAAATGTATAATAGAAAATAAAATATAAAGTTTTTATTTAGAAGTTTTTATAGTAGCTAGTTTTCTAGGATGCAGGTCTTGTAATATAACAATATGTGCTCATGTAACATAGATTAAGTATAAATAAATTTTTAAGCTACCAGAAAACTATATGAGTTATATTGTGGTATTTGCTAAGTTGTAATAATTAAGAATAACAAGTCCATAAGCAATTATTAAACAATGTAATCATTCAATTATCTATAAAATACATTTTGTTTGGAACAAAACTTAGAATATAAATGTATTTCTTAAGGTTCTCCTCAAAAATTTTATTCTAACAATAGGTAATATTACAACTCTATTCCTTTCACCTCTTTATGAGAATGAAAAATATACCATTGAATGTATTAACATAGCACTATTCTAATACTACACAAATTCTAATAGAAAGTAGAAATTAATAATGTTATACAAATATTATTACAAAAAGTTTGTCTGTAAAAAGACTTGGTGTCAAAGTCATAAATAAGAACCTGACTTTTCTAAGTCTATAAATCAAATCCTAAAGCTGAACTCAGTTTTTCATATCTCCCTCTCCATATGGAATTCAATTACCCCAGATTCTTCTATACAGAGGCATGAAAATCTTTGAGATGGCTGATCTGAAGCAACCAAAATCACTTCTGAGAATGGATCTTTTAAAAGTAATTTGATCAATAAAATGTTTTTGAATTTTCTCTTTGTTTACCTAAATATAATAACAATTATAATTACTAATATGAATCCTAAAATTCTAATGCAAATAATACAATATCTTATGGAACCATGTTTGCATTTATTTCTGTTTAAAAACTATATGTATAAGTATACAGAACTACAAAAAAGAATATACTACACTTTTCTGGGTTTCTTTTTGACATAAACTTCAAATATATTTTAGTGTCTGAATACTAATACTCATGTAAACTCTTTGAAAATAGTTATGGCATCTTCAAAGACAACATCTTTTTATTTTTAAGACAATTAAACAAGTGTATAAATTTTTCATTAGATTACAAACTGACAGGGAGTTTAATTGATTTATTGTATATAAGAATATTGTATATAAATCCCGTATTTGTCAAATTATGTAACTTACATTAAAAGTATCACTTAAATAATGAGACATAGGTAAGCATATATATTTTAACCTCTTCCTGAGCTTGTTATTTTATCTCAATTGTAATTATAAATCTGTATTCTACTCAGAGTTTGTTTTTGAAATATATCTGAGATGAACAGAATAGTAGTTATTAAGTACTACAAATACAATGATCAAAAATCTATGCTTTAGCATTTCTTAAATGACATTGGTAAGATTGGAAATATTTTTTACTGGATTAACCTGTTATGAATGTTCAATCCCTCCAAATAGTTGTTGCCATATTCATAATAGAGTTTCCTAATTTTTTCATCCTAAATTTTCTTTAATTTGGTTTGTTTCACTGATTATTTTTACCAGAGGAATGTTAATATAACTATTATGTATCTTTCCAGTGCAATATGTACATCTTAAAATGTGTTTTCACATTCTGCAAAGTGTCTCCACTCCCCCAACTTTGGAATATACATAGTAGGTCTACATTCTCCAACTTTTGTGTCTCCTCTTCTGATTTATCAATAGCATGTTGAATCATGCAGGCTGATAAAGCCTGAATAGTTAACAAGTTAGATGCACTCTCTAATCAGAAGGATTGTGTGAATTCTTTACTGCATTAATAAGACAATAATCAGGCAAGTTGACAAGCCAAATAAATTTTAAAAATAATATAGGAATTAATATTTTAAGTACTCTAACTTCACAGTTGTCTTTTGTGAAACTATACCTCTAATTTTATATAATCTGACTTCAGGCATCAGAACATCAGAATATTGCTTCCCTTGGAGTGATACATTTTATACCAGAGATTTTTCTAAATGTTAACGGCAGAGAATGGGAATTTACCAATATATGTTGTAGATATTTTATACCAAATAGTGATGAACATTGTAATATGTAGGAAAACTGGATCAAAAGTCTACTTTCCCATTATTTTTTCTGATAAAATTTATTGAATAATAGATGCCTTACTCTTATTTACATCTAATGGTAGGAAATAAAAATGCATCAAAACCATATAACAATGATGGAAGAATTAATTTAGGTAAGTTGAAAGCAAAATTTATTGATGTAAAAGTTCTATTTCATAACTTTTAGTGCTTTGTGTAAAATGCAAAAATAGAGATAATTTCCCAGTTGTTTAGATTGCCATTTTCATAATTGACAAAATTTATTTGATACTGCTGTGAATTAAGTCTGAATTTAGAGAGTTTCTAAATTATTTATGGAAGTGTTTAAGTTAGTTTAGATTACAGTTTTTGATACATATTTAGTGGATTTTTTTCATAAATTGCTTTAAAAGTCCACAAACAGAACAAGAAACTGGAAGTGTTTGAATAATAATGACACTCTTATTTTAATATATTTTAAATCTGAGATGAAAATGGGAGGGAAAATGGAATAGTCTAATTATTTAACTTCCTGTTTTCACAACCTTTTATTAATCCTTTGTAAATTTATCCCAGACTTAAAAATTAATATTCACTCAGAATCAAAGAGCAATTATTTATTCTTTAGATTGATTTTAATCCTTCTTTCTTTTGAAAATTCCCAGGATGCTAAAACCATATAAAATGTAAAAACTAAGTAAAAATGTTTAAAAAGCAGAAAAATGAAACAGATAAACAGAAATAACCTATATTGTTGATATGTATTCTTTAACTTTTCACATTACATAACTATTTGCATTCCATGGAGAAAGATGAAATTAAAACAGTATGGAGTTAGCTGTAGTTTAGCAATGGAACATTGGTGTCTTTCTGTCCTGTGAAAAAAGGTTAATCATAAGAGATTATTTGGATCAGTTCAATAAACCAGGGATAATTGGAGAAGGAAATAAATAAAAAGGAGAACTTTAGAATGACTGTGATACAATACTTTCCTCCTACATTTAATGAATAGTTAATGGTTTCTTAATATTGTTCAGCGACAGTGCATAGTAATCATACATTGGGAAATATTTTTCTTTCCAATAATCTTTATTCCAAACTGTCACAATGGGGAAGATTGACAATTGTAAATGGAATTATTGTACAAAGAAAAAAATACAAATTTTTAAGTAAAAATAACACAGTAGATTGACTCATATAAGTTCCGTACCAGGTGCAGTTAAAACCATACAAATAGGAAATTTTAATTGTCACTAGATAAACACAAATCAGAAGAGAGAAGAAATATTCTTGAGTCTTCTCCCATATCAAATTTTTCTAATATTTTGAAAACCTTAATGATTGAATGTACACACCAAAAAATGAAAACTAATTCTTCAGAATTATTATTACAAGTATAATAATTAATTTTGTCTCATGCCAAATACTTTCATTTATTATTTGTTTTTGTGACATACAGGCATCAGATATAACATGCCTGATAAATTATTGGAGTATTGTTTCTCTTTTGTAAATCATTTTTGAAGTTAAACTCTTAAAATCAACAAAAATAAATATTATCAATTGCATTCAGTGTTTGATTTTATATAGAAAATAATTTGTATCAAATTATCACTATAAATAATGCTCATGAAAGTAACCTTAAAGTGCACTGCTGAGTCACAGTTTTTCAAGATACTTTCTGATGTTCCAGATTGTATCTTTGAGTTAGCTAAATCTGTTATGATGAACTTCGGTAGATAGGGTGAATACTGTACCTTTCACTCCATTAGCAACTGCCAGATTCATTTTGAACTTGACATTCCCTACCTAATTTGACATCAAAGAGCTATTCTCTTTACCCTTTAAATTTCTGACGTGTCATATTGCATTACATTTCTTCTGTCACCATCTATCACTATAAATTTTGTCACATAGAAAAGCCAATGTGATTTGACATAACACAAGATGATGGAATCTGAGAGATTTAAAGCCCTGCAAGTCAGTGGAGCAGAAATGTGACACACTGCTTCAAATGTGCAAATATTCACTTTCTGAAAAACAGATAATCTGCTAAAAGCAAGCATATAGGATGGTCCATAATAGTTAAGGGAAAATACATAAATTTTATCTTTTAGTGGTAAATTTAAAACATTGTGCTACCCTATGTAAATAACAGAGAAAATGATTCAATGTGACAGTGGCCTGAGAAAAATAACTTTTATTCTACTGTATATTTTGTGGTAAGCATTCTCCTAAGCTAAGTAAAAAAAAAAAAAAAAAAACTGAAATCTTATTAAAATTGTATCATTTTATTTTTGGATGACATAGTAAATAACTTTCATTGTCTTTTGCATATTATTTCTAAAACATTGAAAGGAAGTGTAAGGGAATAGACTCTTCATTTTGAACTTCTTATAAGCAGAACTAGTATGCCTACATTGCATGTGGAACATGGCTCATTTTATATATATATATATATATATATATATATATATATATATATATATATATATATTAGATTTGCTGCTATTTAAATATATGTATTTATATTATTTATATATATTTGTAAATAATCTGTTTTAAATATGCATATTATTTTAGTAAATTTATTTATTCAGGATAAAGGAGAAGTGAGGAAATAATTTTATTGAACAACATGGGTAAGTAAGTAAAATTACTTCAAAAAAACAAAGACAGGCCCTGCCACCGGGAACATCAAGGAAGCCCGCCTAAGGCATAACCTTCCTGGAACCTCCCCTGAGGGCCTGCCCTGCCACTGGGAACTTAGCAGAAGCCTACATCAGGGTAAGCTGCCTGGAACCACCCCTGAGGGCCTGCCCTGCCACCAGGAACAATGAGGAGGCCCGCCCCAGGAGTAGGCTGCCTGGAACCTCCCCTGTGTGTGCACCCTGCCATCTGGAACATCTCGTAGTCTGCCAAAGACTGAAAACTGCCCTGGACTGCTTCTGCTGGGCTTCCCATCCCATCTGGAACATCAGAAGACCTCAGCAGGCTCCAGTTAGTGTGAAAAACTTTGGAATTTTGTTCCTAGGTGGCAAACCTTGGACTATAGTGGATTAACTGTATCAGTGTGGTGAGTATGCCCCTAAAATAGAGGTGTACAGTGGATAAATAAGATGAGTAGTAAAACCTCCTCCAACTAACTGTAGGACTTTGGTGAGTCTGAAAAGAGTGTGTGTGATCCCCTCCTACACATAGAAAACATCAGGCAGAGTGGAAATGACAAAACAAAAAAGCAAAATGCAGTCTCAAACATATAGTTCACCAGAAGCAAGTATAGGAGACATTGAAATAGAGGACTCCAAAAGTAACACACCGGGAATCTCTAAAAAGACAGCAAGTGAAAAAAAAAAATCCATCAGCCTATAGAGGAAATAAAATTAGAAGTACTCTCCCATATAAAGATAGAAATAACAACCTTGGTAAAGGAGTTGTTGAATGCAGCTAAAGAAGAACTAGAGAAAAAAGTACATGAGCATGGGAAACTGATTGAAACTTTGAATGAACAATATAGAAAACAAGCAGAATTCATGAAACAAACTCAAAGAGACATCCAAGAAACAAAAAATTCTATTGAAAGCATGCAAAACTGTCTAAAGGAAGCTAGGGATAGGATTTCGGACCTTGAGGGCAGGATCAAAATTAGTGATCAGGACAGGATACAACTTGTAAAAATAACAAAACAGCATCAAATAACAATCCAGAAGCCTCATGATGATGCCAAGAGCAACAATATAAGAATAGTGGGCATTAGCGAACATATAGGAGTCCAGGCAAATGATATATGTAAAGTATTTACAGAAATAATAGCAGAAAATTTCCCAAACATGGGGAAAGAATCTGATATACAGATAAGTGAGGCATATAGAACACAAAATAGTCAAATCAATATAAATCCACCCCCAGACACATAATAGTTAAGATCTCAGACATACTGCAAAAAAAACA
This sequence comes from Hydrochoerus hydrochaeris, assembly GCA_004027455.1. NCBI lineage: Eukaryota > Metazoa > Chordata > Mammalia > Rodentia > Hydrochaeridae > Hydrochoerus > Hydrochoerus hydrochaeris. Next base: position 1,924 of record PVLA01011793.1, on the reverse strand, counting down.
CAGCATACTAAAAGCTGTCAGAGAAAAGACACAACTCATCTATTAAGGAAAGACCATTAAATTTACAGCAGACTTTTCAGCACAAACCCTCAAGTCAAGAAAATCTTGGAGTGAGATATTTGAAGCCCTGAAAGAAAACAACCTTCAACCCAGACTGATGTACCTGGCAAAACTTTCATTCAAATTTAATGGAGAAACAAGATACCTCCATGACAAAGAACAACTGAAGAAATTCAGGTCCACCAAACCAACCCTAGAAAGAGTACTGAAAGACATACTAGACAGAGATAAAAATGACCACAATCCCCAAAACAACAACAGAAAGAAACCACCAGGTAGGACAAGCAATTAAATAAGGGGAAAAGTAGAAAAAACAACTGGAACATAACATGGGCACAGTTGAGCCAGTTCATATCAGTGATATCCATAAATATAAATGGCCTCAATTCACCTATAAAAAGAAATAGATTGACAGAATGGATCAAGAAACAGGATCCCACAATATGCGGTATACAAGAAACATATCTGACCCAAAAGGAAACTCATAGATTAAAAGTCAAAGGATGGAAAACAGTATTCCATGCAACAGGAACCCCCAAAAAAGGAGGGGTAGCTATTCTATTTGCAGACAATGTAAACTTCAAAGCTGAAATGATTAAAAGACATAGAGAAGATCACTACATACTTGTTAGTGGAAAAATTCAAGAGGAAGAACTAACAATTATAAATATATATGCTCCAAATACAGGAGCACCCAACTATATAAGACAGATACTAATGGACATGAAAAACCAAATACACAAGAACACAATTATAACAGGAGATCTTAACAGCCCATTGTCAGAAAGAGATAGATCAACTAGACAAAAAGTCTGCAAAGAAATAAAAGAACTGAAACATACCTGTGAGCAACTGGACTTAGTAGATGTTTACAGAATGTGCCACCTAACCACATCACAATACACGGTCTTCTCAGCTGCACATGGGACATTCTCCAAAATTGACCACATATTATCCCATAAAACATTCTTAAGCAAATTCAAAGGTACAGAAATCATACCATGCATAATATCTGACCATAGTGCACTGATATTGGAAATTAATGGCAAAATAAATTGTAAAACCTGCATAAATACATGGAAATTAAATAACAGCCTTTTGAACAACCAGTGGGCTACAGTTGAACTTAAAGAAGAAATAAAACAATACCTACAATTCAATGAAAACATAGAAACAGCATACTGTAATCTGTGGGATGCAATGAAAGTGGTCTTAAGAGGGAAATATATAGCAATAAATTGTCATATCAAGAAAACAGAATGAGCACAAATCAACAACAATTTGAGCTCCATATCAAGCTTCTAGAAAAAGAAGAGCAAGCTAAATCCAAAACTCATAGAAGAGAGGAAACTGTAAAGATTAGAGCAGATATCAAAGCAATTAAATTTAAAAAACAATACAAAGAATTAATGAATCTAAAAGCTAGTTGTGTGAGAGAATAAGCAAAATTGACAAACCCTTAGCTAACCTTATCAAGAGAAAGAAAGAAAAAACCCAAATTCATGCAGTAAGAACTGAAAAGGGAGAAATTACTACAGATCCCATGGAAATTCAAAAGATCATGAATACCGACTTAGAAAATCTTTACTCATATAGAATGGAAAACACAGAGGAAATGGACAGATTTCTAGAAACATATGAACTACTAAAGCTCAACCAAGAATATATAGCAATTTTGAACAACCCAATATCAGCTATTGAAATTGAAAATGTAATTAAAAACTTACCAACAATGAAAAGCCCAGGTCTGGATGGATTCACAGCTGAATTCTACAAGAAAATTAGAGAAGATTTGATGCCAATACTACTTAAACTCTTCAATGAAATTGAGAAGAAAGCAGTCCTGTCTAAATTATTCCTGGAG
>PVLA01011792.1:17771-50082 GCA_004027455.1 Hydrochoerus hydrochaeris | reverse complement strand
TGATCTTAATGGAATCTGGTTAGATTGCTGTTTTGTATGGACAGATGTTATTCAAAGCTGTTATGATTGATAGTATCAAGTCTGAGAGTATAGGCAACTGCACTTAAGATGACAAGATCCACTAGAATATCCACTGTGGTTTGATTATTACCTGTCTTTGAAGTTTTATACTGTCTACAATGTTTTATTTTTACTAATATTGTTATGTACTGCTATATTCAACTATAGTGCTATATTCAATTATGCCTGATATAGGTAATTCTATTGAAGATAATAAGAGACAACACAGTAACCACTGTAGATCACCTTGTACTATGGTTTTATAAGACTTTTTGGTTTCATGTTTTTATAGGAATTTGTTTTGTTTTGTCTTGCTATGTTTCATTTTTCCCTGTAATACATAAAGGATAGAAATACATCTAGAGACTGATGCATGCATAGCTATTTACAGTCTCATTGTTTGAATATCTACTTTGTATGCTTTAATTTTGTCACTTGAACAACTATTTCTAAGAGAACAACATGTAATTTATCAATTAGTGACTTCTTACTGTGTATCTTTTTTTTTTGAAATTCTGTATTATCTCTACCCTTTACATGTTTTTTTCTCTTTAAATGAATGTCCACTTTGTATGCTTTAATTTTGTAACTTGAACAACTATGTCTAAGAAGACAATATGTAATTTATCAACTAGTGATTGCTTACTGTTTTTTTTTTTTCCTGAAATTCTGGATTGTTTCTACCCTTTTTTGTTTTGCTTTTTTTCTCTTTAAATAAAATTTTTAAAAAATTTTAAAAAATTTTTTAAGAGACCTGAATCTATGCAAACACAGAAAAAAACATAAGATAATGCTTCAGGACATAAGAAAATGCAGAGTTCTTAAAAGCAAATTCCAAAAGCACAACAAACAAACAAACAGAATTGCAAGAAACTAAGACATTTTTGCACTGCCAAGAAACAACAGTAAAGAGAAAACCTACAAAATAGAACAGTAAACTATATATGACCAGAAGCTAATACCCAACACACATAAAAAACTCAAACAATTCAGCAGCAATAAAACAATCCAATTTAAAAACAGGCAACAGAACAGACATTTCTCAAAGACACAAAAAGGCCCAGAGTTGTGTGGGGAAACATTCAGCACCACTGACTAAGAAATGCAAACCAAGACCGCAGTGGGAGGTCACTTCATCCCAAAAAGAAGGTCTATTAGTGAAAACAGTGACGATGACAAGTGCCAACATAGATGCAGAGAAAAGGAAATTTTAACATACTGTTATGGATTGAAAACTGGTGGTCAACTTAACGCCAGCTGTATTACATCAGCATGGCGCTAGGAGTAGATGTTTCACCTGAGGAAAGTTGCCAGTATAAATGGAGACTGGAGAAGAAGTTATTCATATTAATTGCATTAAGATATTGAGGCATTATGGTTCTCGTACGAGTTGCTGTTTGAGCCGTTGGTTCTCCTGGAGAAGCTCTGGTCTTCACATCGAGCATTGCTTCCTGGCTCCGGAGGGGAAGACATGTGCTGCTTGGTCTCCAGGATGAACTGGTCACGCTGGCTTCCTGGCATGTACTCAGCCATGCTTGTCGTCAGTGGAGCTCAGAGCCTCCGTCTCACTGAGGATGGCTGTGGTGCTTTTCAGGGCAGCCCTGGTCTTTGTTTTGAGCGTGATTTCTCTGCTCCAGTGTAGAACCCTCAGCCTGCCAGCACAGCTCCTTCACCCTGCTGGCATAGACTTTCTAGTTTCCACCGCTGACCGTTGGACCTTCCCAACATGGATCCATAAAAGAGACTGGCGTGAGTCCTTCTTGTGGGCTTTAGACCTCCAGTTGGACTCATGGGAGGCACTGTCATGAGCTCTGGATCTTCATCTGGACTCATGTGGGACATTGCTGTGGGAGTCAGGCCCTTGGATGAATATTCTGTCTTTAGTGATGTGGACAGATTTCCTGCATTTTCTTGTATTAAGCTTGGGTGACATCATAAAAATAATATTGTAAACTCCATGTCCTTATTCTAATTGTTCTCTGTATAACCCATCACTACAACACATACTGTTCATGAGAATGTTAGTGCAGCCACCATGGAAATAAGACACACTTCCATCAAAATTAAACACAAAACTAATACAGGAGCCAACCATCACTGCACTGAGTATGTATCAAAAGAAATGGAATCATAGTGAAGACATTCTGTACTCTCACGATTTTGTAGCAATATTCGCTGCAGCCTAGAAATTATTAAAATGTATCAACTGATAGGATGAAGAAAACCACAGTGACACTGTAGCTCAGCCCTCAGGAAGCTGAGGCAGGCAAATCTCAACTTCTGGACCAACCCGGGCTAAGTTCATACATAGCCTGTACCCTGTCTCCCAAAATTAATAAACATTAATAAATAATAAAAAATTAATAAATCTTTTAAATAAAAGGATAAAAAGGATAAAAATGTCATTTGCGACAATATGTACAGAACTACCTGTCAGTATGTTAAGTGAAATAAGCCAGGCAAGGTAACACCTGTGGAATCCGCTCAAAAGTCAGGCTCCTAAGTACAAAGCACAGCAGTAGCTGGCCGAGGCAGGGGAAAGAAAGTGGGGGCAGGGACAGGCCACTCGGGGGTGGGGTGTCAGCCAGCACTGCTGAGTCACACAGGAAAATTAAATTCTAGTTCCCACTGCACAGCAGGTTGATAATAACAAACTTCCAAAACAAGTTGTTTAAAAGGCTAGCAGTATTTTAAATGTTTTTGCCCCCCAACCACAATATATGTTTGATGAGAGGCTACAATTACCCTAGTTTCAATGGCGCACAACAAATGCATGTATTAAAGTATATCCCATAAAAACATATTCTACTTGTGGATTTTTTAAAACAGGGAAAAACACACACTGTGTAGGATTATTATACCAAAATACTAGACACAGTCTATTCTCATTTGCAGTAGTTATGTTTACCTCAAAAACTGAATTAGAATACTAGATCGAGGTCCCCACAGGAAGGCCAGTTAGGCTCCTGTGAGACCCAAGACACAGCGGTGAGTACACTGGTCATGCGCAATGTTTTTGGGTGTCCCTACCTCATAGCATGTAACATGAAAGACATGCTTCTTCATTACCCCTGAACCCCTGCCTGACAGCACTGGGACTGTCACCTGAAGCAGGCAGGCTGTCTCGCACTACGCCCTCCTGAGGAACACTAAGACAGCACCTCCATACATGCATGGAGGCTGCAATACACAGCAAAATCACCAAAATGGGGAAAAAGGAAAAAAAGGACAGTGAGGGAAAAAATCACAACTATGAGAAACACATAGCACCAAACACAGACCTTGAGCCATACATGTGGTTGCCAAGTAACAACGGAGATGAGGAGGAAGGCAGAGGGCTGACTCGGCTCAGTCACCAGTGGGGAGCTACCAGGCACCTCCAACTCCCTGCCCTTCACACACACTCAAGACTGACGCAGAAGTCCCACATGCACAGATTCTGGGGTTCTAAGTAATTCACAGCAAGTGTCCAATTTGCCTAAAAATCCATGAATAAGGAAGAGGACTGACATACTCTGATAGCCCAGTGATGAATGAAATGTATGTAAAGTCAAATTCAAACAGAGCCAGGAAGCACAAGTTTGAAGGACAGCTATCTCTGTTAAGATCATTTCTTGCATCTTCTAAGCTATTAAAAATATTATAATACATAAAAGTATAAAAAATCCTCCTCTGTTAGTCGATAGGCAATCACCATTGACATCTTGATGCTTATCTTTTGGTTACAAACACACTCAATGACAAAAGCTTGCCATCATAACCACACACATTCCATTCTACCTGTTGGTGGTACATTATGGAAATGTATTTAATATGCATTTTACAAATCTCAACTACAAAGTGGACTTTACATAGTAGCTGATGTGCAAACGCACCATGACTTTATTCATTCACTGTATGACACTTGGGGGTACCCCCCGCCGATTTTTTTGTTTGTTTGTTTTATCAATAGACAGAAGCGGGGGCTGGGGATTTAGCTCAGTGGCTTAAGTGCCTGCCCAGCAAGTGTGAGGTCATGAGTTTGATCCCTGGTATAAAAAAAAAAAAACAAAAAAACATAGAACTACCCTCTTCACAAATGTGCAAGTATTTCTACTTGTCTTTTCCACAGAAGTAAAAAAAAACTGACTGAAAAGATTTAAGAAATTTTTCAAGTTCAATTCCTGTTGCTAAAAGCTCCTAAATACCTGGACACTCCACATACCCTTTCAGCAATTTCAAGAAAACTGCAAGAAAAATTACACACTTGATTAAGTTTTGGAAAGATACTTTTTATGCATGACACTAAATTTCTTTCCAATTTATAATTCTTCTTTTAAAACTTGCATTTTTTCTTCTGAAAGTGTCCTGAATACAAACCTTTTTAAGGTTAGTGACATGCCCTGCCACACAGCCCAGTCTCAGCAGCACTACAGAGTGGCATTTACCTGTACCCACCCACCAGCAGCCTACGAGCCCCACCGAGCACTCTGGGTATCTCAGCAGATCTTACGACTTGGCAGCTAAGGGCAGAAATGTCTGTAAAAGTGACCAAGTGGTGAGCCACACTTCCAACAGGCTTTTTAGTGGGTTTATAGAGAACTAAACTCCGCATTGTGCTCTACCTGAGTGACTCAACAATGCCATGAACCTACCCTAAGATCCATTTTCCTCCATGGCTCCTTGTTAGGGTTCAGTTCATAAATATTATTTCTCTTGACAGCTTCAATATAAGCCTCATGGCCCTGTCGGAAATAGATGACCTACAAGAGGGAAATACACATTTGAAATAGTTCGCATCAATATCAATGGTGCTTTGTGTTCTCTGTTTTTACAGTTTATCACTCTCACCTCATCACCCATTTGAGGAACGAAGGGAGATTTTCGAAGCGTGGTGTCTGTTATCCACACTGGGGGATGAAACTCATACAAATGTTCCACATTTCCAAGCTCTGCTGGAGTCATCCTCCGCAAATTCTGCTAAGGGGAAGAGCACATAGCTTGGTGGAAAACAATGAGGCAGTACGCACTACTTGAAAAACAAGAGAAACATCAGCACTGAGAACAACTACTTGTTTGCATAAGCACCTAATGATCACATTTCAGAATCAGCTCACGTATTCAGCTGCTGAACCCAGACACAGGGCACCAGTGCTCCAGCCCTGGGTGGAGCTAACCCTAGCGCTTTGCACGCTCCGCTCACACCACTCCAGAATGTCTAAGGACATCTCATCACACATCCACTTTGCAGGGCTGATCTCCAACCTCCATCTTCTCCCACCCACAGCTTGCTCCACCAAGACTCCACTGTGAACCGACCACAGGCAATCTCTTCCCCACTTGAGGCTTTAAGCCTTGAGTATTGGATATTCTTCTTCTCCCCTTCTACTAGTGCACATGAAGTCAACTCCACAGTGCGGCCTGGACCTAGTGACTCACTCCTAACACACAAGAAAGCAGAAGTGACAATGGCACCTGCTAAGCACAGGCCCTCAGAGGTACCCAGGCCCACACCATCAGACCACTCGCTACCAGGTTACGAGCACATGCGAGCAGCCAGCTCTCAGGAGAGACACAGGTGGCACAGAACTGAGGCTGAAGCCAAAAGTCACAATTGAGTTTGCCACATCAACTAACCAGAAGCTGCTGAAAAATCGGAGCCAGAGCCCACTTGCCTGTCCTCCCTCCATCCCTCTCAAAACAAAGTGGCTTTTTGTATTTGACTCCTGCGGACATAGCATGGGCCGTGCAGGTCCATGTGGAGCACTCTCTTGGCATGGTCATGGGCTCCATCTCCAGCACCACAAGCAAGCATAGAACAGAACAAAGGAAAGAGGGAGGAGAAGGAAGGGGAAAGAAAGGGAGCAGAAGAGAGAAAGCAAAAGGGCAGGGCAGGCGGGCAGGCTGGCAAGTAACACCTCTATAAACACAGCGTACATACATTTTTGTCTGTTTTGGGGAGTTAGCATCTCAGTATGCAGTCCAGATTGGCCCCGAACTCACTATGTAGCCTAGGCTGGCCTTGAACTGGCAGTGATCCTCCTGCCTCAGCCTCCCAAGTAACGAGATTAGAGCTGTCTGTGCACCACCACGCCTGGTGATACATGTTACTTTTAAAGATGCACTTTTTCCTTACCTCTTTTTTAGGCTTACTTTCCTTCTTTCTCTTACGTCTTCTTTTTGGAGGAGATAAATTCTCAGTAGACATTTCATCCTCTGAACTACTACAAAATCGGGTAATTCGTCGACGACATGACATTCTCAAAGGAGGCTGTAAATTGATACCTGCATCAGCTGTCCAATCAGAGTACTGAGATGAGGAGGAGTCACTGGAAGAGAAGAAGTTTTAAGTAATTATAAAACTTAAGTTTTAAATTGTGTGGGACTAGAATCTAACACAAAATAGCAAGTTAATCATATAACCCTGAGAAAAGGGGCAGAGAAGAAAGGAGAGCGCCCACAGATTTCACTTAACATCCTACCCACCTGCCACAGACAACTGAAATGACTAAAGATCACGTCATAAGCAGAAAGACAGAAACCTTCACTGACACTGTAAATGAGAAACGAATATGAACCAGAGAAATCTGTTCCTAAAGTCACTACAGATGAAAGTCAAGATGAGACAGTATCTGAACCCAACTGACAAACCCCTTCCAGAAAACAAACAGCAGACATCACACAAAACCCTAACAGAAGCCACAGCCAGCAGGCTGGAGCAGGCTGCACCTGAGAGGCAGAGCAGGGATTTTTAAATGAACCACAGCTGGAAATGGGAACCCATGCCAATAAAGACCCGTATGGCGTCAGACACAACAAGAAACCCAAGCACAAAGCTCATAACCCCAGCCACATCCTGGAAGGCTAGAAAGCATCATCAAAGAAGAAGCTAGAACCAGAATACTGGCCCATCAGTCCCTTCACACCAGACACAGAAGAGGTTAAGGAAGGTGTCCACTGGGACCAGTCTTTAGCCCGGCTTCAACCACACACCTCTCACTCACTATAAATAAATACACAAAAACGCACTTCTAAAAAGTACAAGTTATTCATTATAAAAATAGCTAGTTATAAATCCTGTAAGAAAGCAGGTGTGATGGTGCACGCCTATCACCCCAGTACTTTGGGAGGTTAAGGCAGAAAGACCACAATTCGAGCCTAGCCTAGGCTGGGAAGGTACCTCAGAGCAATAATCTTGATTTAAATTTCCAGTACCAAAAAACAAAACCGCTATAAGAACACCTGCTTTATATACAGAATCAAGAAAACGAGAAGTAATATGGAGAAAGCACAGCAGTGGCTGCCAGGCACTAAGGACAGTTGGTAGGAATTGTTACATCATTATTGTACAGAGTTTCAGTTCTGCAAGATAAACAGGGCTCTGAGGACTGAATGCAAAACAAAATGAATGCCCACAAGACTACTGACCTACACATTTGAAATGGGTAAGATGCTATTTTTATGTTACGTGTTTCATCACAATTGAGACCTTTTTAAAAATGAATATACCTATGTTCTAATGCACTGCTCTAGTTCCTAGCACGATGGAGCAGGAAATGACAGAAAGAAACCAGAGAAAATGCATGACTGTGGTTTGGACCAAGAGAATGTCAGTGAAAACAGGTAACCATAGTGAGACGGTCTGAGTGATCTAAGATGACCAGATTTTCTAGACATGATTATGGACAGGCTGCAGAGAAAGAGAAACCACAGTAATAGCCAACTTTCTACTATGAGCCAGCAGGTGATGTTTACCAAGGTGAGAAAGAGAGGCTGGCATTCTGACCCCATGAAACGTGGATACCACAAAGGAAAGGTAACCCATGCAATAGCCATAAATACTCTAGCGGCCTTACCACACTGGACTTTCCTCATATTCCTCTTTTTGATATCTTTTTCTTTTCTTTTTTTTTGCTACCGGGGATCAAACTCATGACCTTGCTCTTGCCAGGCAGGCACTTATGCCACTGAGCTAAATCCCCAGCCCTTATATTCCTCTTTTTAAATGGAGCCTAAGACTAAATTAATAATACTGTCAAGTCAAACAGTGATAGCCAACTAGAAATTCACAAAGTATTTCTACAGGAACAGCTATTAATACAGTACACACACACAGACACACACACTCCACATGCCTTTGAAAGCTATTGGAGATCCCACCAAGGAGAAAAAGGATTAACAGTATAAGGCATACTGTTAATCCTTTTTCTTGGGCCATGGATATAGCTCAGCAGCATAGCACCTGCCTGGCAGGTGCAAGGCATCAAGACATGACATGACATGACATGACATGACATGACATGACATGACATGACATATTTTTTTTTTTTAAGACAAGGTACATTAAACTGCTCAGACCAGTCTCAAAAGTTCCATCCTCCTGTGTTAGTCTCTGAACAGCCAAGATTATGGCTATTTTGTAGCCACCTTTTTAACAGTGCTGAGACTCAAACCAGGACCTCATGGATGCAAAGCAAGCACTCTCCCACTGAGTTACATCCCAACCCCTTCCTCTTTTACATATATTTAAAAACTGAATGTTGGTTTATTTCACACTTGCAAACTTGGACTATTGAGTGTTATTCAAACACAGTTTCATCCAAAGCTATGACTAATATGCCTCAAAGAGCAAAACAGAAACATACCTTGAGCTTTCACTGTAACTTTCACTTTTTCTATCACTTTTCCATTCATCATCTTCAGAAGAACAAGAACCTTCACTTTGGTCACAGGATGTGTCCTAATTTGTGGAGGGAAAAAAATCTTGATCCCATAAGCTCAATAACACATTAAAAAAAAAAAAAAAGAGGAAACAGCCAAGTATAGTCACCTTAAAAATACTAAATCTAAGAAATAAGTAGTTAACAAAATACAATCAGATAAACTTAAAAGGCAAACTTCTTCACTATATCCATATTCTCACCCAGGCATAGAACACAGCAGAAATCTAACACTGTCCTTAGAAAAGGCAATGACACAGAAGGTCATTCTCCAGGTGACATTAATAAAAGTCAAAGTGGATATTCTCAGAGTTTTGGACTACAGCTATTCTAACAAATGTGTAGTGGTTTCTCTTGATTCACTTTTCAATTCCCTACAACATATAATGGCGATTATCTTCTCATAGATTCTTTGCAATATTGTATTTACATCTTTTTTGATGAGCTGTCCATTAGATATCTTTCCCACTTTAAAACTAGGCTGTTTCCTTATTGCTGTTTTTATATTTTTAATACAAAGTCTTTTTATCTAAAAGTCACTAACACACCCAAAATACAGATTTTATGCTTAAGTTACCACCTAGAAGTTGCCCAGTTGCACTGTACATTTATATTGTTTCCAAATCATTTGGAGTTACTGTTTGTGAAGGCTGGTATGGAGACTGTTTTTTTTTTTTTTAAACTTTAAAAAGCAAAACAGAAAAAAAAGATTGAAATGATACAGAATTTCAAAAAAAGAAAAGGAAAAAAAGTAGGGAATTAACACCAGTTAATATATTGCACAATGTTATCTCAGAACTAGTTGTTCAGAATCTAGATACAAAAATGATCAATCAATGGCAGCACAAACTGTGCTTTCTGATGAACTAAGAGAGATTAGCAGTATAGCTTTCTATCTAATGTACATATACATACATAAATTTATACATGTTTACCAACACACATATAATCTTTTCCTTTCTTCCTTTTTTCCTTTCTCCTATCCCAGTAGTTCTGTCCTTTTGAGTATGGAGACTGGTTTCTTTGATAGCAGATGTCCAATTATGCCCAGATTGTTCACAAGGACTAGGCTTTGTCAACAGTTATCTTTGCTCCTTTGCCAAAAAGTTCACTTGGGTACATTTGTGTTGGTCTGTTTCTGGATTTTGTATCTTGTTTCATTGATCTATTTATCTATTCTTCCCGCAAAATCACTGTCAAAAACTGCAAATCTCTAGTAACTACTAATGACAGCTAGTGTTGGGACCATTTACTTTGTTCTTCAGTGTTATGCCAGTTATTCTGGGTCTTTTTCTTCTACAGTTTAAAAATAGCTCTATGGATATCCACCAAAATAACTTGCTGGGATTTAAATCAGGACTTAGCATGCTGTAAAGAACTGACATCTTAACAAGGATGTGGGTCAACATGAACACTGCTGAAGGCCACTGGAAATGAAAATGAGACAGCCACTTTGGAGGACAATCTGACAATTTCTTGCAAACCTAAACAGAAGCTTATCACAGGATCCAGCAATCACAGTCCTTGGTATTTACCCAAAAGAGCTGGAAGATTATACCTATACAAAAGTCAGGACATAGATGTTTAACAACTTTATTCTTAAGTGCCAAAAATGAGAAGCAACCAAGGTGTCTTTTAGTAGGTAAATGAAAGAACTGTTACACCCAGGCAATTCAACAGTAAAATGTGCTACAAAGAATCCAGCTATGAAGCTATGAAGATGTGAAGGACACAGAAATGTGCATTACTAAATGGAAGGTGTCTGTCTGAAAAGACTATGTGCTGTATCGTCCCAGCTATGTGACATTCAGAAAATGCCATGGAGAAAGTAAGAAGATCTGTAATCTTCAGAGGATGAGAGCAGAAAGGAACAAACTGATGGAGCACAGGGCAAAGCTGGGGCCAGGAAACTCCTCCCTACGGTACCACCGTAGTGAACACGTCATTTACCTCTGTCCAGACCACAGGCTGCACATGGGGGAACGGACACAGTGCACACAGGTGACAGTGATCAGCACGGCGAGGCTCCCTGATGCCAACAGCTGTCCCACTCTAGCACAGCCCACCCACAGCAGGGGACTGGTGTGGAGAGCAGAACATAAAGAGGATTCTCTGTACTTTAAGTTTAGTTTGGCTATGAAACTACATACTAATTACCAGAACTGGGAAGCAATTAAGATGCCCTCTCTAGGTAAATGGATGAACAAACTGCACGGGATGGAATATTATGCAGTGATAACAAGTAAATTACCACCCTATGAAAAGACATGGAGGAATTTTAAATGCATATTTCTCCATGAAAGAAGCCAATCTGAAAAGATCACACACTGTATTCTAACTAGGACATTTCTGGCAAGTGAAAACTACGGTGACCATAAAAGAGCACAGTTAGCAAACACCCAGAGGGATAAAGGGATGGAGAAGGGTAGCAGTGAGCATTTTTTAGGCAGTGAAACTATTCACACACCTCTAACTCCAGCACCCAGAAAAGGCCAAGGCAGAAGCATCTGAATTCCAAAGCCGGCCTGAACTACCTAGCAAGACCATATCTCAAAAAACATTTTTTAAATAAATAAATAAACAAATAATTTAACATTTTGACAAAATTCACAGGACCACACAATACCAAAAGTGACCCCTATACACAAACTGTGGAATTCAGTTAATACTAATGTTACTGACATGGCTTACCAGCCACAGCAAACACCGCACTAACTCCAGGTGTTAGTAACAGGGAAACAGTGCACAGGAATTGTACTTTATATTTTCCAAAAAATTTGCATGGAACCTAGAATTACTTCAGAATTACTTTTGATAGTCAGTGCAGAAACAAGAGAATAGCGCAGTAGCCGTGATGGCATCCCAGCACTTCACAGGTTGAGACAGGCCTGTCCCCAGTTTGAGGCAAGTCTGGGCTCACACCAAGACCCTGTCTAAAAGAAAGCAAAAAAAGGAAGAAAGGAAAAAGAAAAGAGGAAGGGAAAATAAATTATATATATCTCTATCTGCATGCCAGATGACAGGGTCTCTACCCTAGAGATGAGGCCAAGTAGATATATACTAGCATTGAGCAAGGAGTATTTTATGGGTAAATATTGTAAGGAGATAGATTTTTCTCCTTAGGAACAGGAAGTACAAAAAAGAAAAGGCTTAAATTCCATGGTTCCAGATCAAACTAGGAGGGCAACAGGCACAGACAGCAGGAATAAATGTGCATGCACATAGTGTGTTCCAAACTGTACACTTACTGCGCTGCCCCTCCCAGTGTCACTGTGGGGGGGACCTGCTGTTCCAGAGGTGTGCGCACACGAAGACGGAGAGATGTGCGCATGGATAGGGTTTGTATTCTAACCTCAGTCCCATGGTTAACCATTACCCTAATGTCTTAGAAAGGAAGAAAGTGAGCTGTTCAGCCACAAGGAACAGGTCACTCCTCAAAACATTACTGAGTCAGAAATACTAACATTCTAATATTCAGTATTAACCACTTTTCCCAAAAATATTGGTTTTCCAAAATGAAGATCAATATCTTATGATCATTAAAAGTCAAGTGGACAAGTAGCACAAAGACTTCTTAGTAACAACAGTAAAAGCATAAATGACAAAAAAAAAAAAAAACCACTAGATTTACTTCATCAAAATTTAAACTTTTAGGCTCAGGACACTATCAAAGAAGTCAAAAGATTACCCACAGCATGGGAGAAAATATTTGAGGACTTATACCTAAAGAACTTGTTATACTAAACAGACAAAAATCTAAATTCAATATTGGACTACAGATTTGAATAGATATTTCCCAAAAATATACAAATGTTAAGTAAGCACATGAAAATATGTTCAACACCATCAGTCGTTAAGGGAACGCAAATTGAAACCACAAAATGGCCCTTGGCATTCCCTAGGACAGTGATGATGAAACTTTTAGAGCTTTTAGTGACACAAACACTCCGCTACAGCATGCATGCCGTGGTTTGCCACTACTGCACTATGGTAATAGCTTAAATAAAAAAGACAGGAAACTGTCAGGGCATCCTGTGCTCATAGGTGGGGAGAACTGGATTATCCCAGACTAGTTTAGCACAGTTCTAGGTGTAGATTATGGAGTAACTAAAGAGTGTAGACCTACCCTAGATGTGGCTGACAGCAAACAAAAGGCTTCAGCCTGGATGGAATAAAAAAAGAAGGAAAGCTCGGGGCCGCCCCCTGCCTGCTATGAACTGCTCTCCTCCTCCATGCCGCTCTGCCACGCCACCCTGCCTTGGGTCTGGCTGCAGCCTCTATAGACTGGGAACCGAATAAAACTCACCTTCTTTAACTTGTGGGTGTCAGGTATTTTGTCCCAGCAAAGAGAAAGTAACTAAGACAATAACAAATGTGAGGATAAGGAGAAACTGAAACACTGTTGATAGAAATGCACAACAATACAGCCTCTTTGGAAAGTTCATCTGGCCGGTCCTCAGAAAGAGTTGTCATATAAGAGAGCAAATCAATGAGATAGATAGATAGATAGATAGATAGATAGATAGATAGATAGATAGATAGATAAATAGACAGACAGACAGACAGACAGACAGACAGACAGGTTATGTTTGTAAGTAGTATTATTTATAACAGTCTAAAAATGGAAGTAATACAAATAAAACCTCAACTGATAAATGAATAAACATGTGATAAATTTCTATACAATGAAACACCACCAGGTGTCAACTAAGAAGAGCACTGATGAATGTTACACACAGCCTTTAAAACATAATGCTACATAGAGAAATCAGTCACAAAAATCAGATCATTGATTTTCTTTGCATCATCCAGAATAAGCAGATGTACAGAAAGAGCATTTGTGGGTGCTAAGGGTTTGGGGAGACGGAGGAAATGGGAAATGACTATAAAGTAGTACAAGGTAGCACAGTTCTAGTGTAGATGATGGAGTAACTGAAGAGTGTAGATGATACCGATGATGATGATGATGATGATGATGATGATGATGATGATGATACAGTTCTGTCATATCCTAAAACCACTAGATCATATACGAATATGATCTATGACTAGCTCAACAAAATTGTTAAAAACAATTGGAGATGTGGCAACCTGTGTCTCAGGGCCCAGCTACTCAAGAAACTGAGGCAGGAGGGTCACATGAGGCCAGGCTGAGCAGTACAGGAAGCCGTCATTCCCTCTCTCAACCCCAATTATGAAATTTCATTTTAATTTCAGGAGAATACTCTATTTTCACATAAACTTGGGACAGATTCAAAGAATTATGACAAATTCACTTAAGACTACTTTCTGTAAAGTTACTCTACGTACCTGTCTTACAGAGCATGAAGACTCATTTCCAGATGATAATTCACGACGGCCAGCGCTCCTCCTCCGGTAAGCTGGATATTTACGTCTACATGGCCTCTGCCTAGACTGCGACACCAACGCCATTGAATCCAACTGAAACACAAACGTGGATGCAGTCAACACTCAAATAAGAACAGCAGCAACGAAACAGGTGTTCTGTTAAGTTTTCTGCTCCATGCGGTTAAATCCAAGTTTGGTATTTCTACTTTTTTGGAAGACAGAGACAAAGAGTTTCACTACACTGTCCTGGTGACCCTGAATCACCCTGCTGCCTCAGTCTCTTGGGAGATGGGGTTCCAAGTATGAGCCACCACACTCGAACTGGTATTTCTATTTATAGTGTCTTTGAAAGACATAAGAAAAGCCACTCTGGCCCAGCATTTGTGAATAGCATATTCTAAGTTAACCAGGTTACCATGAGTAGGGTAAAGTAACAGTAACTCAAAAAGAAAGTCACTTTTAAAAATATTAACTCTGGGGGCCCGGGGTTTAGCTCAGTGGCACAAGTACCTGCCTGGTAAGTGCAAGGTGGTGAGTTTGATCCCCATATCAAGAAAAGAGAAAGGGAAAGGGACAGGGACAGGGAGAGGGAGAAGGAGAAAGAGAAAAAGAGAAAAGAAGGAAAAGGAAAATATTAACTCTCAGGCCAAGTATGGTGGCACACACTAGTATTCCTAGAACTCAGGAGGCTGAGGTAAGGGGATCACTGCAAGTTTGAGGCCACCCTAGGCTACATACACAGTGAGTTCAAAGCCAACCTAGAATACATAGCAAGACCCTGTCTCAAAACAAACAAGAAAGTAACTCTCAGAAGGGAAAAATGAATTTACATACAGTACTGGGTTACAGTGTATTATCTTAATGAATGTATGTATCACTAGCTGCATCCAACAGTATAAATCAGTATCTGAAATAGTCCTCAAACAGCCATAATCATTTTCTTATTTCGAGTTCTTAGATGAACTGATATTATTACTTTTCAATTCTGATGGTATTACTTATATACATTTTTATCAAAACAGAATAATCTGGCAAAATCAGCCAAAGAAAATCACTGATTTTAATGTTTTATAAGGCACTGCACTCCTCTCACTGAGACAAAAAGGCTTCCTAGACTTCAAATCAGATAACATTTTAACATTACACCAAAAAAAGATGGAAAGAAAATATGACTGTAAAAATTAAGAAAAGCTAACAAAAAGAAATTGATCCAAAAGGAAATAAGATTTTAAAATAATAAAATTGCCAGACCTCTGTTTTCAAAGTAACTATGAATGGCTAGGGACTTTGCTCAGCGACATAAGCACCTGCCTGGCAAGTGCGAGGTCGAGTTCAATCCCCAGTACCAAAAATAAATAAATAAAATAAAATAACCATGAATGAAAACTTTAGCAGAAAACTGAGAACTCTTAAACAAGGACCAAATGGAAAGTCAGAACTAAAAAATATAGTAACTAAAATTAAAAATTCAATAGGTTTAACAACAGATTGTGCATAGTTAAAAACAATGTACAGGAATACAGGTCAGGAAAAAAATCTGTTCACAGGAAAAGCAGCAAAGGAAACAAAAAGGAATCAACAGAAAGCATTTAATACACATTTAAGAGAAAAGGTAAAGAAAGTAAAAGATGGAAACATATACAGTACTACGGGCACACTGATCAAACAAAGCTAGCACAGTTCTGTTGTAGCAGGAAATGCGTCCCTCCCCCCAGCCAGTACAATTCGGTGTCTTAAGTTACCCAGGTAACAGTTCCAGTTGCAGTTCCAGAGCCCTCTGTTTCTTAGTAACAGCTGGTCACTGTGATGCACAGTGATCACTATGGTGCACACTGTATAAACTAATCCCCTACTGACAAACCATCCTGCCTCTGTACTTTCTGCTTCCTCATCCAATATAAGCCCCAGATCACCAGCGGTCAGGACCTAGTATTTCAAGAATGATCCCCATCAATGCCTGTCAATGTACATAAATCTGCCTCCAAATCCTGAGTGTCTTCTTGGTGTTTCTGTCTGCCATAGCATCTGGTGCACTGGCCAGGAAGACGGACTGTGCTGATCTCTTTGGTCACTGGTCAAGGCCCTCACAAATGGAACAGGGACCTCTCCAGGTCCTGATGGAGAGGTGTGCTGTTGAGATTTCTTGAGTCCTCCAGAGGTCTGTAGGACAACTCCTGGTTCCCCGCTCCAGTGGCTTGCATCAGATCCCAAAGGGAGGAGGACACAATCAGTCTCTCTGCCTGCCTCGCCTGATTCCAGTGAGACCCCAGGGATGCCCCAGTTAGTCTGCTGATCAGTCCTGCTCAGTTCAAGCTGAAGGGGAGTCTAACCAACTCTCATTAGTCAGGGCCACCTTCAAGGGATGGGGGTTGGGATGTTTAACCTGAGTTCCTGCTGAATGAATGCATGAGTGAGTAGAGTGGACAACACAAGCTATAGGTTGCTCCATCTGAACACCAAGATTGGGAAGCACTGGTCAAGGTGACCAACTGGGCCCTCATCTGAGCTTACATGCTGATCGGACATATAGCACAACAGAGGCCACACACCTTCCTTAGGTAAATTGCACCTAAATCTCCACAAGAGGCAAAGCCAGGCAGGCATCTAAATGGTCTCACTCTGAGGGGCTCCCACCCTTTCTCTATTGCACCATTGTTAAAGGGTACTACACAACACACACACACACACACACACACACACACACACACACAGAGTCAGGAGTGGGAACTAATTAGCCAAAAGCCACAGTCCCCGACTGCAGGAAAAAGGACTCTCACAGAGTTAAAAATGAAACCAAACCGCTCCCTGCATGTCCAAGAAAAAAAGAAAAGGCCCATTCTTCCTGAAAATTCTGCCTTGGCACTCTCCTCAGTAGCAGCAGTTGCTTTCGACACCCACAGCTTCACTTCCTGCTCCCGACTAGTCTACTTCCAACCAGCTGAACTGGTTCCAGCTAGTCACTGCCAGCACTCAGCCAGAGTCCTCCTGAGCCTCCCACTTCCTATCTAATGCTCCCTAGACATGACTGTCGGCAATTCCTTCTCGATTCCACATTTTGACTGAGGAAAACTTGGATTGTCAGCCCCTGTACAATTGTGTTGTCTGGCCTTTCTCAAAGGTCACCCCACCTAGAAATAACCCCATTGAGTGCTTCTCAAAGGCATCAAAGACAGGAAACAAAAAGTCCATCAGTATTTCAAAAGTTACTACTGTTACCCAGAAGTCTGATATGAGGACTACGGATACTAAAAAATAAATGACCCTTCTGATTTAAAAAGATAAGGACTCTCAAAGCTTCAACGTGGATTCCTGAGGGACAATCTGTGACTTTCCTGATAGACAATGGAATAGAATTCTCTGCCTTCAAAAGTATCTGTATCAAAAAGTTACCATCACTAGGGCAACTGAGACTTTCGACTCTCACCCCTTCTGCCAGGCACAAACTTTCAGCCTGGGAGGACATCTCCCTATACCACTTCTGGAAAGAGATCTCCTCTTCAAGTTAGAAGCAAGAGTCTTATTTGCACCTCCCTCTCATTCAACCTGCACTTTCCCCGGAGAGCAAGACACTTGAATCAGCCTGAGACTGATAACCACAATCCTGAAGTTCTAAAAAACTCTCCTCCCAGTGGAGTGAGCCAAAGACTCACCTCCAGACCTGGCCATCAACCATGCCAACACACTGCAACCTCCACTGCCATGAGATGTCACAAGAAGCACAAACAGGGCTGGGGATTTAGCTCAGTGGCATAAGCACCTGCCTTGCAACCACGCAGTCATGAGTTCGATTCCCAGTACCAAAAAAAAAAAAAGGCACAAACAGGCACCCAGCCAAACAACAGCCACTCAACTGCCAGAAGGGTTTGGGCACTCTCCCACTATTGGGGGGTGGGGGGGGCACCTAACAACACATTTAGCCAAGTTCCCATCACTTTCTCTGCAAGACAACCTGTTTCTCCCTTCCAAGTCCATTACTGGTCCCCTAAGAAAAAAATGAGGCTTTAAAAGTGTAAAATGCCTATACACTGTCAAACTGTTAAAACACACCTCTTCTCCCTGTAAAGCCAGTTTAAGATCTCCGAGCTGCCAATACCACCACGATTGCCCTCCATATGCATTGCCTCAGTCTTCTACCACCCACAGCCTGCTAGTGCACCTGCCTGGACTTAACGAATACTGTCTTCTGCCTTCTGTTGGCTCCTGTCAGCAGCGACTTTTCGCAAAGACCCCGGTTCTAGACTTAAAGAGTCAAATGACCTAGACTCAATTTCTCAGAACTTCAAAACTGTTTACCCTCTTTGGAGAAGCTCTGACAACTGACCTTGTTAGTTTCCCAACACAAACTATCACTGCACTTCTAATTAATGACATCTAAGCTGCCTGCTGGAAGGAGATCAAAGTTCTGCTACAATATCTAGCAGAAACTGATTATAAGAAAAAAAACACTGCAAATTTCTTGGAGCTGCTGGCTTCTATAGAATCTGAATCCTTGGGTTCACAAAAGCAATGATCCTTACTCAGACTGTAAGCCCCCGGGAGTGCCCAGTGGCCTACCCACACAACTACCTGGACCCAATTGTTAAGGGCTGCCTCCCCACTTTGCCTTTGTGCTCTAACAGCCACTGCTGTTCTGATAAAGAAAGGTGACAAGTTCACCTTAGGATGAGACCAAACTGTCCAGGTGCCACATGCTATACTGGCCAACTAGCCTTAAAAATGGACCCCCTGACAGATGCTGAGTACATCCTATTTACAGATGAAAGCAACTCTAAGGAATAAAGTCCAACAGGCTAGATATGCTGTGGTCACTTTGGACTAACTTATTTTGGCCAAAGTTCTCCTGCTTCCTGCTACTATTTGGATATCTCCTACCACTAACACCAAACCTCCATTCCTATGCCCCCATCCAGGGATCTGATTAACTGCAGCATCAACTCCAGCCAGAAAAATTTGTAATCAGAGCCAGACTTGCACGCACCTTGTGTCCTACAAGCTCAAGCCACAGCACTGACACCTGTATCCCTACAGCCAGCTCAGTCTTCGACGTCTGTGTCATCGGCCCTGACCTCACCCGTACATAGATAGACTTAATGTTCATCCGCACTCACTTGGGCTGGCCTGAGACATGTCCTGCCCAACTGAAAGGGCAGTAAAGTTTGTAGGCTCCTGCTGTTAAAAAAAAAAAAAAAAATCACCCCTAGATATGGCCTCCCTTGACCACTGGCAGCGACAGTGGGTCCACATTTGTAGCAAAGGTAACTAAAAAGAAATCGCATGCAGCATACAGGCCACAAGCGCTAAAAAAAAGAAAAAAGCTGAGGAAATAAAAAATAACCCTACAGAAACAGCTTGTAACTAACTCCATAAAAGTTAAGCTAAAAGACTAGCTATACTTGTAGACGCTCCTACACACACATATAACCAGGTGCATATTAACAGCTCTTAAAGTGTGAGAAATGCAGCCTTAGATCCACCATTCCAGAGTTAAAAGAACCCAACAAACGACTGCTGGAGAATTTACCTCTACCATACAGCTCACTTGAAAGACATGACACAATCACAGCCCCTCCTCTGGTCACTCCAGAAGCCAACTAGTCCACACATGGCGGAAGCCTGAGGACCTCATTCCCAGGACTGCTCCATACCTAGTCTCTTCGACTTTTGTGCCTTTTCAGGCTGCTTACCCCAGTCCTTGCTTTCATTTCAGCTTACATATGTACTTTGATACTGTGTGGTACTTTTGCCTTAGTTTTATGGATGACTGCCCCAAGAAAATAAAAAATGACCAGTAAGGTCCTTACAAATGACAAAAAACTTGACAAGCATCCAAGGCACACTGGACACTCTCCTAGATCAGATGAAATCCTTCACTCCCTTGTCAAAGTCAACTGAGGGAGAAAGCCTATAGTAAGAGAAAGAAACTACAAACTCCTAGTGGGAATTTTCAGTCTTGGAGACCTTGGCTAGGGCCCATCCTAGGACCACTGATGGCCCCAGTGTTACTTCTTCTAAGGTGGGCCTTGTCTCAGATCACATGCAACATGCCCAGCAAAGATTTACTGGGGCAACTTAAGGGGGGGCGGGGGGGTCTGTAACAGAAACACGCCCCCACCTACCACTACCAGTATACTTCGGTCTGTTAGCACCGGGGTAACAATTTTAGCTGCAGCTCTGGTTGCTCGTCTCTTAGAAATGGCTATCACTGTGATGCCCCACTGCCCCCATTAACATGCCATTCAGCCTCTGTACTCTCTGCTTCCTTACCCAGCGTAAGCCCTAGACCACCAGAGATCAGGGCCTGATACGTTGGGAATGATCCCAATCAGTGCCCATCAACATGAATAAATCTTCCTTCAAATCCTCGGTGTCGTTTCGGTCTTTGTCGCTGCACTACTGCTACTATAAAATATAAAGACAATTCAAGTAAGAAAATGGAAAACCCTCTATTTATATGCGCCAAATAATATACTTTCAAAGCATATAAAGCAGAAATTTACAGCACAAATAGCTACAGAAAAATGTACTGGGGATACAGCTCAGAAGAACAGCATCTGCCTGCCACGTGCAAGGTCCTTAGTTTGAACAGTACCTGCCCTCCAAATAAAGGCAAAAGAAAGAGAAAAAAGAAAAATATGCATAGGTGTTTTGTCACACATAGGTAACAGCACAGGCATTGTTGTGGCTAACATCATGACCTAACAATTTCATTCCTAAAATAAATATACACACAGATACTAACAGACACAAAAAACACTGAACAGTTAGTTATTATTCTTAACGGTCAAACGTGAAAAGCAGCTAGATATCCTTCAAAGGGCTAATCAAATAGCAATCTATTTACTACACAACAAGGAAAACAAATTAACTGAAGCATCCTGTAATGACGTAGTCTCATGAGGCTCAATAATCAAAGGCAGACAAAAACAACTACATGTATTATGATTTAATTTATACCAGTATTTTCCCATCTTTCCTGCACACCAGAAGAAACCACAGACTTCTCCCAGCTTTCCCTCGTGTAACTTCAAATTCATAGACTCGTTTATAGTCTCAATGTCTGCTTTAAATATCTACTTAAAAGAGAAGCCTAGGGCTGGGGATTTAGCTCAGCGGCATAAGCACCTCCCTTGCAAGTGTGAGGTTCTGAGTTCCATCCCCAGTACCCAAAGAGAGAGAGAGAGAGAAGCCTAAAGCACCTTTCCTCAATACAGAGTTTAAAATGACTAAAAAGTAAAGGCAAGGGGTGGGGTGCATAACTGTGGATTGAACCCAGGACCCTCACATTAAACTATATTCTCTAAAATTTTAAATTTTTATTTTGTGACAGGATTTTGTTAAGTTGCTCAAACGGGGTTTGAACTTGTGAACCTCTTCCCTTGACCAAGTGGTAGAAGGGTTGAGGATTTAACTCAGCGGTATAAGCGCCTGCCTAGCAAGTGTGTGGTCATGAGTTCAATCCCAGGTACCAATAAAAAGAAAAGTGGTGGGATTAGAGGTTATGTCTATCACACTTGGCTAAAAATGACTAAAAATTTGTAAAAAGCTAAATTTAAAAATGTTAAATTTACCAATCATGATAGCACACACCTGTAATCTCAGCACTCAGGAGACCAAAGAAGGAGGATCATTACAAGTTTGAGGTCAGGCCAGCCTCAACTATACAGTGAGACCCTATCTCCAAAAAAAAATTTTCATAGTTAATTTCATAACCATCTGCTGAGTAAATTAATGTAATTTGCCAGGCTTGGTGATACATGTCTATAATCCTAGCACTCAGGAAGATGAGGCAGATGGCTCACTGCAAATTCAAGACCACTCTTAACTACATAGTGAAATTCTGTCTCAAAAAGACCAAAAAAACCCAAATAAATAAATAAATAAATATTATCTAAATTTAATGTAGTTCATTTGGCTACATAAATTGTAATTTATCAAACCAAGTATGAAAATAAAGTATTTATAGATACATAAGAGCAACATAGTCAAATATTTTTAAAAATATTCAAAAGTTTTTCAACAAAAATGAAGTTAACAAATTAATTTCATGAGCTGGATGTGGTGGCACATGCCTGTAATCCCAGCACTCAGGAGGCTGAGCTAGAAGGACTGCCCTGAGTTCAAGGTCACCTTGAACTACATAGCAACCTGAACTACTACATTCCCAGCCTGAATCACTTTTAAATTAAATAATAATAACACTTAAACTACTTAACTCTCAAAATTCAAATCATATACAAAAGCACAGAAAATGAATCCCAAACGGGGCCACACAGAAACCAACACATGCACAGGCCACCTCTCCCACTGTGACTTCAAAATAAAGAAAATCAGCTGGTCATGGTGGTATATGTTTCTAATTCCAGCGCTCAGGAGGCTGAGGCAGGAGGATCGCTTAGAGACCAGCCTGGGCTACACAGTGAGTTCAAGGTCAGCCTGAGCTACATAGTGAGACCTTGTCTCAAACCAAAAAACAGATTTTAAAAAAATCACTACATTTTTTACTCTAACTTTTTTTGAACATTGATTCTGTGCACACTGAGAATATTTTAATGAATTCAATCTTAATGGAGATCCTGCGGTACATGAGAAAATCTAAACAAATTATATAGTAAGTAAGATTTTAGCCAGTAGAACAGAGTTCTGGATAACTACAAATCATTTTAACATCCAAGATTTTTTTTTCAGTGCATCATTTAAAAACTTCAGAAACAGACAAAGCTAACCAGCCACTAGCTTGGTAAAGAAAGAACAGAGCAGGAACAGGGCATGCCCATGGGTGCTCCCATATGCTGGGAGGGCTGTCCTCCTCAGCCTGCGCGGCCAGCACACAGGCCTTCCCAAAGTCCGGGAACACTGCTAGGCCCGAGGCATGTGACCTCACATTTTCCAACTGCTCTTTCCTAACCGTTATATGACAGCTAAGTCTTACTGTTTAAACCCAAACAGAATACCTTACACAAGAAATACTGTACACTTCAACAGAAAGTTACTAATATTCTTATAAATCAAAAAGAAAACTCTTATTAATTTGTTTAATTTCTAATTTACTCATTCCTGAGGAAAAAGAATTTACCTTTTGTGAGAGCTGAAGAGTCTTCTTTTTTCTTCCTACTATATAAAGATTTCTCTCCTCTTCACCTTTTTCTATTCGAAAGTCTTCCAACCTCCTAGAAAAATACCCAGTTATGAGCTATCAAATTAATGTAGAGCAAAAGTAAGTCATTATAAGTCTAAGAATCTTAAGTTTATATAACATTTAATTAACACATAAGTTTTTTAAAGATACTATTAGTATAACATCTCAGGGATATGAGATCCAATTTTTCATATTTAACACAAAAACAGTCATCTGTGTTCTGATTAGCCCTCATAGGACCAATTCGAAAAGGAGCTCCTGTACAACTCAAAATGCAACCACAATTTTTCAAGATTGTAATTCCTTTCCATAAGAGAAAAAAAAATCAAGAGTTCTCTTCAAACTTATTCAAAAATCATGTTTTATAGTTTAGAGAAAACAAGAATAGCAATGTTACTAGCCTTTCTAATCGTGTGAATTCCATTCACATGATACAATAGAAAAGATGATTCTGCCAACCCCATTTCAAAGCAAGGAACGTGCCACATGAAAGCGTACATCGCTTTTCTTCTCTGTGAAAAGCACAGAAGGTCCTCCTCTCCGAGGTAACATTACTGGAAACATGTGACGCTGTGTTTTGAACATTCTAATGGAGCTAAGACTGAAGACCGGTATTCTGGTCTCAGTCTGTACAGCAAAAGGACAAATGCACCGAGAATGAACGCCAGGCTCTGGGGAAACGCTGCTTCCCAAGAGACACGTGCTGCCCACACTCACATTCTTCTACCCCACCCCCACCCCCGGGATTTCTAAATCAGACTCAAGTCTCCAGCACAGCTGTCCCTTTCACCACTTTTATGTGTACTGAAGGGGCTGTGTAATGAGGGCCTCTCCTTGCAAACAACAACACTCCTGCCCATACAGTATGCTTCTGTCTTGACAAATAGACACTGTACACAATTCATCTCAACCAGTAAAGCACAGGAACCCTGCAGGTTCTCAAGCAGGTCATCTTGAACTGTGTGTAATTCCACTTCTAATGATGCGGTCAGAGAAAGTAGTAGTATGAAAGAACACAGAGCCCTATATCATATGTTCTTTCTTTTAGAATGAGCAGAATTTCTACCACTATTCAGTCAAGACAGACAACCTGCCAGAACCCTGGGCCCAAAAAGAATTACCTCTACCAGATACAACTTTACATTCTCAGAGCTCTGCCCAACAGGGTTATCTTCACAGTTTTATCAATTACCTACATTTTTTACAATGCACACAGAAAGTAAATTTTTAAATTTTCTTGATCCTTATCAAATGAAACCTAACCTTTTAGTTATATAAATTCACCATCACTTCCACTGCACAGACTGCTGCCAAGGGTACCACCACTATCAGCTCGCATAGTACCTCCTTTATAAAATCGAACGTGAAGACTAGAGATGCAGCTCAGTGATAGAGTGCCCATGGAGCAGGTCTAAGGGCCAGGGCCCAACACCCAACACAGCACCCCGCCAAAGAAATCCAACATAAGCTTTATTTTAAAATACAATGTGAGAAAGAGCTAGGCTCTTCTTCCTGTCTGCCA
Source organism: Hydrochoerus hydrochaeris (assembly GCA_004027455.1). Lineage (NCBI taxonomy): Eukaryota > Metazoa > Chordata > Mammalia > Rodentia > Hydrochaeridae > Hydrochoerus > Hydrochoerus hydrochaeris. Next base: position 25,316 of record PVLA01011792.1, on the reverse strand, counting down.
AATCAATTTTGGCAGACAGCCAAATCCATTTTCTTTTCGTCCATAGAATCTCAATTTATATCTGAGTCCTTTGCTGCCCCACACAGAAATGTATTACTTAGCCTCCTCATTAATTTGGTCAAATGACAATGTCCCGCTAAGCGTTCGTTATGAGCAAATCCGCCTGCCTTACGGCGGGCCCAGGGAAGTTCTCCCATAGCCCTTTCTGCCTTCTGCTCATCTTCTTTCTTTTGGCCTCAATCTCAAGCTACACCAGACACGGGGATGTGACAAGCAGAGTTTCACCAGCAATACTGGGCTTTAGGTGAACTTAAGAAGTAGAAACTAAGCTCCAAAACACAGATCAGAAACACAGGTTCCTCCTTCCCTGCCTAACTGGGAAAACCTGACTCCAGACTCAAACTCTCTTTCCAGCCCTCCTGTGGGTTACAATACATGATTGTGGGTTTACAGAACAATTCTTGGAGTTCTTCAGGTTTTTCACTCCTGATACTCTTTACTTTCCTTGGTTTTAACAAAAGTATTCCAAAATGACCCTGTTGGATCATGAAATTTAGAGACTTAAATAAGGCTTAATTACAGCATAGTATGTACATGTTAGTGACTTTTAGCATTTTTCATCAAAATTCAGGAGTTTGCTTTTCATTAAGTTATTGTGTGCCTAGGAAACTATCAAATTCACTGTGAAGCACTAAGTACCCTGAGGTTACTCATTCAAACATTTCTGGCTAAACACATGAAGAGACACACCTCAAAATTACCGTCAAGATATTAGTGATCAGAACACAACAAACATGATCTAGCACTGAAACATTTTCTTTAACAATATAAAAACATATTTGTAAATTGGTCATGGTGGCACATGCCTATAATCCCACTATTTGGGATGCTGAGGCCAGAAAGATTATGAATTCGAGGCCAGCCCGGAACACATCAAGACCCTGTTTCCAAAAAAAAGTATTCACTGCCTCCTTTCCAGCTCAAAAATTCAGCCTCACAAAACAGCAAGATCTCTACGGCCCAGATCATAATTGCAAAATATCTTCTCTCATTAAAAGAAAACAAGACTGTTTAAAACAAAAGACTGATTCTACATCTAAGTCAAAAAATGTATGGCCAGGGATAGAGCTCAGCAGTACAATGACTGGCTGGCAAGGGTGAGGTCTGGAGTTCAATTCCCAGTAACAACTATACCCGTGGCCAATAATAGCAAGGATGCTATGAAAGACTGCTACAATCGATTCAAAAGGACCGAGGAGTCTCAAGAGACTTCTCTTGGCCAAAGAAGTATTAACAAAGATCATCAGAAATAAGCTGAATGTCAGGACTTTAAATAGTAAGCAGCTATTTCATTATACTGAGTTTTTTCAAGTTATAGTAATGGCACCAAAACTGTACTTTTTAAGACAATTCTTTATCTTTTAAAAACATATAATGAAGTGCTTACAGATAAAATGACACTAAGTCTGGAATTTCTTTCGAAATAGCCCTGATAAAAAGCTGACTGTGATGATGCACATCTGTGATCCCAGCTACCTGGAGGGAGACTGAGACAGGAGGATCTCAAGTTGGAGGCCAACCTAGGCATCTTCCCAAGATTATCTCAAAATAAAATTAGAAAAAGCAGGAATATAGTTCAGGGGTAGAGAGCCTTTGGATCAATCCTCAGCACTGCAAAACATTTATAAAAATAAAAATGCTAAAAGGGAAAAAATAGAAGCGTAGATGAAATAAAATTGGCTATGAAAATATTTATCAAAGTAAAAATGTCAGAATAATTTTGATTTTTTTAAATCACATTTCAGATTCCCACCCACTACTAAAATATATATATGATTATACACACAACTAATGGAATAAGAGATGTATAAGTAACCACACGAATATATTTTCACAGACAGACACAATGTAAATAAATATCCTAAAACAAACCTAAATATGCCTAGTGGTACCTCTGGTACAACCACTCTTCGCTTCCAGGCCTGTAGGTCCCGTTCCGTCGCAATCTGACTCCGTGGAGCATTTTGGTGCATCTGGCGGACACCTTCAACTTGTCCACTACGACGCAAACCAATATTTGGAGGGGACTGGATGTCTAAACTTACTCTTCTAAAGCCTAGGGAACAATGATTGAAAATGATTCCAAACTCATTTCCAATGAGTACATTATTTAACAAGTACACATTCCTCCTACATACCAAAAACAAAGACATACAAGGACCTACTGAAAAGAACTACAAGAAAAGTCTTAACGTGATTAAGATCAAAAAGTAGAATACTGAACATTTAACTGTTAGAACTTGATTTTGAGATGGGTATGGTGGCACACGGCTGAATCTCAGCATGCAGAAGGCTGAACAGGACGATCACCCAGAGTTCAAGACCAATCTGGGCTACACAGAAAGTTGAAGGCCAGCCTGAATTGCAGTGAGACCCTGTCTCAAAAAAGGGGAAAAAAAAAAAACCCTCAATTTCTACCTCTAACTGTAGACTTTCTGAAACTGCAATGCATACCAGTTTTGCATTCCCAAAAACTGCCTTCTTCAAATTTGCACACAGTTTTTGGGAAACTGGCAATGAACACAGATCCTTTAAATCGAGGCAGCTTTTTGACAGAGTTATAGAAACAGCGCTAACTGTCACCCTGGGGCACTAAACTGAGCCACAGAGCAGCTGCCAATGCAGACATTACCACCTCAGACAAACGGAACAGCAGCCTGGGACGGAGCCAGGCAAGCAGGTGAGGAGGCAACGCAGTGACAGCGAAGCTCTGAGCCTAGAGGCTGCTGTCAGGCAAGATGAGTACCTGGAGCTGGCAGCCACCGACGCTAGAGACAAGGTTGGAAGGCAGAGTCCAGACAGTATGCTCACTTTCTTAGGATACAAGGTGAAGGGGCCCCTGCTGCGATGCAGTCCAGAGATCCAGCAGAACCAATCAGGTCCTCCTCCAGCTATGCTGGCTCCCCTGCCACAGGAATGGACACAACACCTGCACCCCCCACGCACCACCTCCGTCTCCCAACCCTGCGCGCAGGTCTGTGCTCCCTCCACACCACTGCGCACACCGCCTACCGCATCCAGGCGGAAATGCTCTGCACTGGAGAGGCAGCCAGTGGGCAGCACCTACCTGACCGGAATGAAGGCGGTCTTAGGCTCAATGCCCAACACCCACAAAAAAATCAGAATTAAAAAAAAAAGTGATATAGAATACTTTTTCAATGAAAAAGCAAATAAATTCTACATTTAAATGCCAGCCAGGTATGGTGGCACACACTTTTATGATCTCAGCACTCAGGAGACCAAGGCAGGAGGACTGCTGTGAGATTGAGGCTATCCTGGGCTACATACTGAGTTCAAGCCCAGTATGAACTACATAGTGAGGCCTTGTCTCAAAAATCAAAAAAAAAATTTAAAAAAAAAAAATATATATATATACATACATACATATATATATATATATATATATATACACACATCTATATATATGTTAAATTTTAAAATCTAAACGTAACTGCCCATGTCATGGTGTTATTCTCCAACAATGAAAACAGACACCAGGTTTATTAATCATGACATTTCTTATAACAGAAAAATATAAGGAACAAAGTAAATGCTTGCAGTTATTTAAAAAAAAAAAAAAGGATAGAGAAAGCCATGTAAACTGACATGCAGAAACTCCTAGAACACACTGTCAAAGGACAAAAGCAAGGGACAGAAGAACAAACCTACACATACTGCGCGCCTCTGCCCAGTGCAGAGGGCCAGTACCTGCTACTCAGCACGCGCGCCTGCACTGTTTAGCCTGAATCCAACCATGAAGAAATGGGGGGAAACTTGTGAGGCAGCACTGAGCCCTTTCAAGCTGTCTGTGCGATGAGAAAACTTCTTGAACTTCAAAAAAAGACGTATCTAAATGTAATAAGCAATGTTTGACTAATCCTGAATTTTTAAAAAAAAGTCAGGATGGAAGACAACACTGGGGGAAAAGTGAAAGGAGAACTATAAACAAGAGAGCAGCACTGGAAGAGCAAGACCTGCTGAGTATAGTCACTGTGGTGTGTTATGTAAGAGTGTGAGCACTGTGCTTTGAGGATACAGAATGACACTAATGTAAAAAGTGTCATAAATGTTAAAACATGAGAAAGCTACAACTACAGTTTTCCTTTAAAAAACACTTTGTTTAATAGGCACATGCCAATAATCCCAACTACTCAGGAGGCTGAGGCAGGAGTATCCCAAGTAAGGTCAGCCTGGGCAACTTAGTGAAACCCTGCCTCCAAATAGAAGAGAGGATTAGAAGATCTAGCTCAGTGGTAGAGCACTTGCCTGGCATGTATGAAGCTCTAGTTTCTATTCCCAGTAATGAAAATAAACAAAAATTACTTTGTTATGTGTTCCCATTAAACACATTTTTGTAAATACTCTATTTTTTTTAAAAGCAGAAAAGGTTTCATCACCTTTCCATAAAACTTGAAAACCAAATGCCCACTTTGTTAAGTAACAAACCTACCTCAGAAGACCATTTAAGTTGAACAAATATACTGCTTCAAGGTTTTCACAATGCACATATCTGCCAACAACTTCATACACCCTCAAGTCCAACACACCACAACACTCCGGTCCCACAGAGTGGTTACCTCTGCGCGGCGTCCCCTCCCCAGGTGCGAGTCCAGCCGGCCCAGCATCCTGCTCCGCTCCCATCCTCTGGTCCTGCTGCTGCTGCAGCTGCCTGATCATTCCATCAAGGACGCTGGCTTCTGGGCTTCCTTCACCAGCATCACTGGTCTGGAGGCTAATGACTTGCTCAATGACCTCTCCATCACCTACAAATTCAATTCATGAGTATGCAGTGACAACACAGACGAGAAGAAAAAAGAAAGCGAAACTTCACGAGACTCCAGTTAAAAACCTGCTGAGAGCTGGGGACGTGGCTCAGGCATGGAGCACTTGCCTGACCTATGTGAACACTGATGAAATAAGACACATTCACAATTATCTGAGCTCCTGTTTTCAAGGAGCACAAAACTAAAAAGATAACCTACAGATTCATAACTAATTAAGAAAAAATTCAAAGAAAACAAACCCACTCTTGAAAGCACCAAGTACCACAGAAACTTGCCGGGGCCTCGGGCACCCTTACCCATAGGAAATGTCTCACTGGCCCTCCCTAACCACACTCCCCCTGTAACACAGCCACCGGAGGTGGTTTCCGTGTGGAGGAGAGCAGTAACATCTACCGTCTTCTCTGCTATCGTAAGGAAAAGGACGGGTGGGATATTTTAGGCCTTCAACGAATGACCACCACCACTCTCCTCTGCCCAGGCATCCTCAGAGCGCGTGTGCAGGTTGGAGGTAGTTCCTCATGAGTCTCCACTGAGCATGACTTCTAGTTACTTTTTTTTTTCTTTTTTGGTCTTTCTGAGACAGGGTTTCGCTATGCAGTTCAAGCTGGCCTTGAACTCACTTTGTAGTCCAGGCTGGTCGTGAACTCACAACAATCTTCCTGCCTCAGCCTCCTGAGTGCTGGGATTACAGGGGTATATCACCATGCCCGGCTTCCTAGTTACCTCTGTAACAGAGCTGGTACCCATACTTCTTTGCTCAAGCACAGAATTCATTTTTCAAATAATTCCTTTCAGAAATACTTGCAACAAGTTCATGATTAGTGCTGATGAGAAAAAGTATACAAGGCAGCAGGTTTGGAAATATGTTTCAGAAATAAGTCAGACTATTTTCATACAAAAAGCCCTTATAAAACCTCGGCCCATAAGAAACGTCTGTTGGAACACAGGCTCCATAAATTCACGCCCCACCCACCCTTTCCCCTCTCCTCCTAAATGGAGTATTAGGAGGAATGCAAAAACACTGCTGGTCACCACAGTTAGTGACCCAAAAACTGAACCAACAGAACACTACAAGGGAAAGACACTTCCATCCAGCCACCTGAGCGCTTAGATATAGATGTACACACATCCTTGTTTTACTCCTAAAATCTTCATTTTACTATGAAAACCGATGAGGAACTTACCTAAAGGTAGTCACAGTTCACATTACCTTATCTTAAAAAACTGTTAAATTTTTAATCACTCAAGAAATGAACTGAGAAAGAAGTGACGACATCCAACCATGTTAGCAATATTTAATGTAAATGGTCTACACACTCCAATTACAAGATATCAGATTGGACATCTCTACAAAAATCCTGCATAAACTGAAAGACGCAAGTAGAGGTAAAAGACTGAAAAAGATATACCATACCAAAACAATTGTTTTTAAAAAGTGGGATTAGTTACACTAATATGAAACAAAATAATCTTCAAAAAAAATTTTTTTTCCAGGGACACACTGACATTTCATAATGAAAAAGAATTCATCCATCAAGCGAACAACCCAAAATGTGTGTATACCTAATGAAAAAGCTTTAAAATACAGAAAGTAAAAACTAATAGAACTGAAGGGAGAAATAAGGGGAAAAAAAATCAACATTACAGTTGGATAGCTCAAATCTCACAAATGCAACTGGAAACAAGGCAAACCCTCCAACTGCCAATGCATGGACGAACAATGGCAGCACAGCGACCGTCCATCTGTGGGGCACCCAGTGATGACCCAGAACAAATCCCCACACACATGGTAACATGAATGAGCTTCAAGGCCACCATGCAACATGAAAGGAGCCTGGCCCCAAGTCTACAAACTGCACCATTCCATTCAGAGCAAGCCCCCACACACCACAAACATCTTTCAAGGGCCCACTATGGATGTGAAAAACCAGATAGAAACAACATGACAGAAGCTATATTTCACCCCCACACTATCCATGTGCACAAATCTAACACCTTTTCCATCTTAAAGCCTTCCTGCACACCGTGACTATAATTTGTGTTTGTGTTTTGAGACGGGGTCTCAATACACAGTGTAGGCTTCAACTCTCTCTGCAGGCCAGGCTGCCCTCACACAGAGCTCCGCCTGCCGCAGTCTCTCACAGTGCAGGGAATACAGGCTTTGCTTCAGCACCTGGCCTGCGGCTTACCTCGCAATTTGACATGCAATGGCAAAACCAGCACACATTTCTTTCTTTTTTTTTTTTTTACCAAGGATTGAACTCATGTGCGGCGCCCTTTTCCATCCATGCCGCGTCCTAGTCCATTCACGCCTTGTGACAAGGTCCATGGGTGGAGGAGAGCGCTTCAAGAAATCGCTTATCCAGGAAAAGGACACCGCATGTGGGAATTGGGCGCGGGGATCTTGGAATGTTTTGTACTGATAATTGTAATTTGTGTAGTTCACATATATATATTTTCATGTAATACTCAATATGAAATTGAAAATAGAAACTCCAGAGAAGTTACTAGAAACCCTCTAGATAACCCCTTTGTGAAAACTAATTGTGAAATTTTACCTTCTGTGAGTAGTATGAGAGAGTTTATACAAAAGCTTTAAATGAAAGAGCTCATGGAGGAGGATTTACAAAATTCCTGTGAGACAACTGCCCTTGATCCAGGGAAGTTTCTCTATCAGAAATTACAAACTAAAGCCCCCAAG
>PVLA01011792.1:0-17671 GCA_004027455.1 Hydrochoerus hydrochaeris | reverse complement strand
GAAAAGAATCAATAGAACAGGAAGTAATGGGGCTAGGGTATAGCATGTTTGCTTTTGCAAACTAATTAAGTAACAAGATTAAAGTTTAACAAAGGTGAAAAAAGTTAATTAACACTTATTGTTTAAGATTATCCCTGCCTGGCCCTAAGCCTGGGACGCTTCCTGCTTGGGGTTTAAGTTACTGCCAAAAATTAGCAAATATATACTCCAGCTTCTAAAAAATAAAATAGATTCAGATTCACTCACATACTGGTGTGCAGTGTCTTCTGTCTCTCACTCGCGGACTCCCTGACCATCTTTGGGACCCCTGAGCCCTGCCGCAGCTGGACTCTGGCACTCATGACCTCATGCTTGCCAGGCAGGCACTTAGGCCACTGAGCCAAATCCCCAGCTCTAAGCACACATTTATGCTTCATCACAATTTCACAGAAAGAAGATTCAGTCTTGTCACCAATTTCAGCAACTTCAGCACTGTACTTTTCTTTCCTTATTAAACACAGAACTCTCACCTTTTCACTCAAAAAAAGTATATCAGCTTTTCTGTGGCACACCTGAGTTGCCAGCATCACTAATCATGCACTTTGGGGCTGAGGTAGAAGAAATAAAAGGTAGAAAGGAGACAGGGGTGTCAGGAAGAAAAACTGCTTTGTAGAGGACAGCAACTCTCAATGTAGCGGGGTCACCCTAGCAGCCGCCCACTCAGCGTCGCTGGCCGTTGGCTGGGTTTACTGCACACCCTCTCCTCCTCCCAGAGCTAGACCCGCTGCCCCAAGGCCGTAAGCCGGCTCAGTTAAGAAACGAAACATCAGGCTGAGCAAATCCAGGGAATGTTTAAATCATCTGTCCGAAAAACAAAGATCATGCCTGTGAGCAGGCTGATGCTTTTTTGCACACGCGCGTGCGCGCATACACACACACACACGCTTCTCCTTAGCTTTTCATCACCTCAAAAAAACATTCAATGTGCCCAGTTCCAAACTGGACTGCACCTCCTTTCGCTGAGCACGCACACTACCCTCCTGAGTGTATCCTACACTCTCATCTTTAGCTAACAGACGGTGACGGCAAACCTTTCGCCACCACTGTAACAGGTCTTACTCATGCACCTTTCTGACATGTCCTGAAATACCTGCTCCGTGACAGGAGTCAGCGAACCTGCTACAGCAGGCTGAGTTCAGTTTGGGAAACTCTGAGCCCCAGAGCAGTGACAGGGCTACGCTAAGTACAGTAAGAGTCACCTGAACACAGCACTGAACAGTCAATTTGCTAATCAGGACTACCAAGTGGGTAAGAGCTGGTTACTTTATACGTCACCGACACATTAGACAAAGCAATTTTATATCCTAGGCAAGATAACACAAAATTTATCATGCCACTCAGAATGTCATGTAACTTCAAACTTATTGTTTACTTCTGGAATTTGCTATTTAATATTGCTGAAAAGCAGTTAACTACTGTTAAACAGAAGCACATTAAATGAAACAAGAGACTACTCCATACAAAAATCCCTTATAAGATAAAATTAAAGTGACAGGAAACAACAGTAGTCACAAAGGACTAGGGAGAGGGAAGACTGGCCCTACATGGCTCCAGGGAGCATCGGGGCAATGGGAATGTTCTCTATCTTTACTTCAGCAGTGCTTATTACATGATTAACATTTGTCAAAATCTATCTAAACTGTACTTACAAATGGTGAGTTTTGTTATATATAAGATACATTTCCATAAAATTATTTTAAAATAAACATTTGAAACTACATCCAGGCCAGGTATTATAGCACACACCTATATATAATCCCAGCACTCAGAAGGCTGAAGCAGGAGTGCTGCTAGGAATTCGAGGCCACTCTAGGCTACAAAGTGAGTTCAAAGTCATCCTGAACTACACAGTGAAACCCTGTCTCAAAAAGACAAAAAGTAAAAGTAAAAAATAAAATGAAAAAAAGGTGTGTGTGTGTGTGTGTGTGTGTGTGTGTGTGTGTGTGTTTGGTGATTTCATTCCAGTAAATCAACTCACTCAAACAAAACAGCATTTTTCTCCTAGTGTCTGTAGAGAGACTTCACTATTACCACATAAAATAAGACTCTGTATCTGACTAAGACAGGGGAAGTATAAGATGATTCTAGAACATTTGGTGCCAAAATAAGCAAGGAATCACCTTTACAATGATGGGGACTCAGGAAAAAACAACTTGAAAAGGTATTCTCAAAGATATAAGAATACTGAGTACCAAAATAACAACTCACTACTTAATCCATAAGAATGCACTAAAAACATAATGAATTACTGACATCATAAAACGCAGATAAGATGATCGAGTTAACAAAGTAACTTTATGGAGATTTCATAGTAACAGCCTACACAATGGACCCTAACACATGTGAGTAAAGTCACACAAAGAACAGAGCATTTACATATCTTACCACTAATTACAAACAGTAAAGTAGCAACTTTATAGTAGAGAAACTTGGCAAATGACACATCCACTAAGTGTTAAAAACATTACCAGATACTGGACAAATCACAAATCATAAGCACACCAACATAACATGGTCCATGAAGTCCATGACATGACCTATGATGTATTCTGTCAAAAACACAAATACAAACAGACAAGCCCAGCCCAAAACATGCCAAAATCCCTAGCCCATACTCTTCTGCTATACCAACAGCATCAAAGTCAAAAGCTAAATCCTTGCTCCAAAATGAAGGAAACTGATGTTCATGGTGGTGAACATCAGTTTCTATAACCCCAGCACTCTGGAGCCTGAGACAGGAAGATCAAAGCAAGTTCAAGGCCAGCCTAGGCTACACAGTGAGTTCAGGGCCAGTCTGGGAGATCCTGTCTCCAAAAAACCAAAACTAAAATAAAGCAGATTAAAGAAACAGGGCATCTTACATTTCATGTGCAATCCCAGATTGCAAACAATGAACAAAAAAACTGTTAACATTAGAATAATTGCCAAATTTTAATTAGAGACAGCAGCATTATGTAAAGTTTAATGTGCTAATTTGGTAATTATTTATGGTTATGTAACAGTATCATTCTTAGAAAATGTGTATTAAAGTAGATGGCGGGGGAATACAGCTCAGCAGCACAGCACCTGCCTGGCAGGTACAAGGTCCTGAGTCCAATTTCCAGTACCAAAAAATAAATACCTAAAATGACATATGTAGAAAAAAACAAGCATTACAAAATATAAATGCTTGAACCTAAAAATAAAGAAGTTCTTCATATTTTTTTAATATTTCAAATAAAAACTTTAAAACAAGAAGAAAACTAGGAAGAAAAAAAAAAAAGACTTTACACGTACTTGTGGCCACATAGCCGAGCTGTGGAACCAAGTGCTCATCTGCAGAGTTTTCCCGACCGGGCACCAATCTCTGATACTTAGTTGGATGAGGGTTTCCATCAACGTCCACCAAGAATGGGGGAGGCATAAGATGAGGAGCCTGCTGGGTTTGCTCGTCTAAGACGTAATTATTAGAATCTCTAATCAGCGGTCGATAGTCAGTATGGAAGAACATCTGATCAGGAATCTAGAAAAGTTCCCATGATGATATTCGGAGATTTGTGTATGTTAAAGAAAACAAACATTACACAAAGAAATCAAATCAATACAGCTAAAGTATTTCCAAGCCATTCGTTACAATTATTTATTCTACAAGAAAACATTAAAAAGTAGTAACCTTTTCATATGGTTTGCTGCACCCAAAACCAAATATCAGAAGATGCCCGTGAGAGTCTGTGCAGGCAAAATGCTGTCCATCCTGGGAAAACTTGCAGTCAAACACAGCCCCATGTCCTTGGCCTTCAATCTAGGAAAACCGGAGGCAAGAAAGTGAAGACCAACTCTTGGCAAGTGCTCTTACTAAGAAATGCAGACAGCCAGCTATGATACACCCATTTCCTGAATTTTTCCCCCACAAAGCTGGGGATCAAACTCAGGTTTTGTCCATACAATGCGAGACAGCACTCTACCACTGAACTACAGCCCCAGCCCATGAAAAGAAACATGTAATTAACAACTCTCCACTACACAGAAACATCAGTACGGTCAGATGCATTTTAGATAACATTAACACAGAAAAAGAAAGCAAAAAACCTTTGAAAGGTATTTTAACCTTAGTTCTCCAAATGAACACCCACAACCAATCCAAAAGGAAGGCTTTCTCTGCTCCTTACAGTTAAGGATGAGCAGTCCAGCCCATCAGCTTTTGTCTTCCTAGTTAATAAAGAACTAACAATCACTGGGCAGATGATTTAGGATTAACAACAGCTGAAGTTTACACCCTGACACGTCAATTTTTCTGGAAGGTAAGGAGAGCTCTACTTCAGCTGACCACTCTGATGATTGGCACCCACACACCTTGCGTGGCAACTGCCTCTCACAGTGCTCTACCTGCCTGGCTGGGCTCCACGGCACCAAGGTTTTCCCACAGATACTAACTGTGAGGGAAGTCTTCCAAATGGCCATGCCCACTCGCCAGAGTAGGTCAGAACTGGGTGTTCAGTAATTCATGACAAAATGCCACCTGTGACTGCCTACAGAAGAACTCAATGTCACCCTGAGGTTGACTGTACACAGGGCTGTTCTGATGGTACTGAAAATCCTGTGGAATTTGTGTAGCACTAGAGACTGAAGCCTCTCAGGAGAAAAGGAGAACTCAGGGTAAAAGACCAATTATCATCATTTGGTTTAGAGGTTATTCCAATTATGTTCCTTAATGCCTGAATTAATACCATTTTTTGCTTACAATAAGCTAAATTCAACCTGGAATAGTCTTGTTGAGTTTTAAAGGATAACTGAGGAAATGGATGTACCTTTCAATTTTAATGTACTAGAAAAACTGTCCAAGAAGTTTCAATTCTTCTTCCAATAATATAAATACATAAAACACAAAATTTTCAGAGATGTCTAAATATCTATTTGTAGTTTAGCACAGGGTATCTACCTTCAAGTCTCAACACTATTCATCTTTGGGGCCTCCTATGCAGCTTTCAAAATTAATTACACCTTGAAACAGAACTCAATATAAATAGTAAAATCTTATTTCTTTAAGCGTATCTCATGTGGTAACAGAATCTAACCATAAAGACACAGAGGTAACTGAGGGAGACATTCTAGCCAGGCATAGTGGCATGCACCCAAAGTATCAACTACTTGGGAGACTGAGGCAGGAGAAATGTTTGAGCCCAGGAGTTCAGGACCAGTCTGAATAACAACAAAAACCCTTAGTGACACTTTATGACATAACTCTATCATCAAAAGTTAAAGAGTAGCCAAGTGCTGTGGCACACACTTGTAATCCCAGCTATTCAAGAAGCTAAGGCAGGCAGATTTCAAGTTTTGGGCCAGTCTGGGCAATTTAGTAAGACTCTGTCAACATAAAAAATAAAAAGGCCACCTGTAAGCCCAGCACTCAAGGCTAGGGCAAGATGCTCGACGTGAGTGCAAGACCAGCCTGGGCTACACGGTGAGTCCAGTCAGTCTGAACTGCACACCAACACCCTACCTCATAAAAAATAAAAGAGGGCTGGATGTCTATCAGTGGGAAAATACTCCTGGATTCAATTCCCGGTATTGGGGAAAAGTAAATAGCAAGCAGGAGAAAAAGACAACTGACCAGCTATTAAGATCAAAGAAAACCAGGAAGATAAAAAATACTTCACACGCAGTTGGGATTCTCATCTGAGGAGCAAAACAAAATACAGTTCTGCAAGGCACTACTGGACCTACAGGCAAAATATGAATGTAGACCTGGACTAAATAATACAATTTTACCGATGTTAATTTGCTATATTTGTGGTTATGTAAGAAGTTCTGAAAATATACAACAAGATCCTAATTTGATTCAGCAATACAAACACATGTGGTAAGGAAAAAAGATGAAACCATCTAATGATGTCTGGTCCCTGCACACTACCTACAGAAGTATGCTGAGTAACAGTTACGGAGCAGCAGCTTACAGGCAAATATTGCTTACAGATAAATGTATTATCAATGATTTCAATAAACTCAACCAGTGAAGACGTTGTTCATGTAATTACCATAAACATGTGAATTTAAATGAACAGGCATAATTCTCACACAGAAATGGTATATAGATCATATAACACAATTACACAGAGAATTTCATGTATATATAGCTACATAAGTCAGATACTTATTAAGCTTTAAGTATCCTGATTTCTACGAAAACAGGCAAAACATACAAACCAAATTCTGACTAAAGTCATAAATCCAAATTATTCTAAGCAAATACAAGAATGCATAAAGATTCTCCTCACTTACTGTATTAAAATAGTGTTTCAACTTGGTGCCTTTTGTAATATCCCATATAAATATGCTGCCATCATGTCCTGCAGATAACATAATTCTGGAATCAAAAGGATGTGTCTCCAAAACAAATACTTCATCAGCATGTCCCTTTATTCAAAAAGTCACAATATTAATGAGGATTTACAAGTTAAAAGTTGAAAACTGTATTTATAAAACCACTCATACTGTCCAATTATATAAGGAATTTAAAAATATATCAATGATAGTAATTAAAACATTGTTACATATAAAAATTTCCATTTGGTAAGTTGAAGCAACTTGTTCAGCATATTAATATTATATATAACAGTTCAAAAATCCTGATTTGTCAAATCTAATAACAACTACCTACCAGTAAATTATGAAGCAGCTGTCCAGTGTAAGAATTCCACACTTTGAGGACATGATCATTCACAGCGGTGACAACAATGCTATCATTCTGATTCCAAGCAATCATTGTTACTTTGGGTTTCATAAACCTTTCCTCTTCTGAAGACAAGTCTCTAACAAAAAAGTGCACACGGTATAAACATCTGGAAGGCAGGGTATGCAACATATCTAATCCCTCACCAATATTTAGTAGCTAAAGAAATCTAATTTGTGCATCTATTTTATTAGTCCTATTATTTACAGAGGATTCATCACACCTAAAAAGAGTACCCAGAAAATGATCAAGACAAAACCAGGTGGACAGCACATAAGTTAGAAGCAGTTCAGAGGTACAGGTACATTTTAGGACGCCATGCCTACTTCTCAAAGTACGGATATTCTGCATTTAACAACCAATTTCCTTAATAAATGTTTAGATTTAGGGCCTATTCTTTTTTTTCCCCACATTTCTGTACATCTTGTTTACAGAACCACAATGCCTTTTTTGATACAGTACACTTGTTTATATAAGACCATTTCTGCTGACTATACAGTACAGTACACTGTCATACTTTACAGTATGCATGTAAGAGTTGTGCAAATGAAAGCAAAAGCATCAAGCTGAAGTTCCCTCTGACCGTGTCTTTGTTCTGAACATTGTAATGTGCAAACTGTATGTAATTTCTCATTTAGCAACCAATTTAATTAACACCCAGTCACAGGACCACAGCTCAGTCACTAAATGAGGAGTGTAAGATTTTTCTCCCTAACTTTTTTTTTTTTTTAACTATTATTATTCTCTTCCCTGGACTCCAAATACATTGCTAACACTTACTTAAAACTGTTTCACCAAAGAAAACAAGAAAAGAAATTTTAGGACTGAAAGAAAAATCATTTCCACATTCCCACTTTAAAAAATACTACCTGACACACATCCAACTGAAACACCAACGAGACTCTTCCTCTTCTCATTTCCTTGTTCCTAGGAAACCCTCTACAAGAACTGCCGTGGACACATACTGCAGTGTCTTGCAATCTATACCCTCTCTGCAAACAGCAGTAGTCAGTAATAAACGGTGGGAAAATGAGATCAGGTGTAACTGGTTCTGAACTAACAGAACATATAAAGAAATTATAAGCATCTAACGTATTTTAATTAACAAATAAAACAACTGTCAAAATATCAAGTATAAAATACCAAGTATCCATGTAAACACTATGGAACACAGAACAGAGTAAGTCTAATTAGACTGGTTATGGAAAATAAAGACTACAACTCGAGTCTTTTTAAAAGGCTTTATCAATTAATAACTGAACTTACTAAGAACGGTTGCATTACCTGCATTTCATCAGGTTGATAAGCCAAAATGAGACCAGCAAAACAAACACATCCATCAATTCTTACAGAAAACTCTGTTGTTCTGGTATTTGAAAGCAGTTTAAATAAGAGTTTCTCATAGACATGAAAGGAACTATAGGCATCCATTCCGTAAGTGGACAAGGCAACAAGGTAACTGAGAAGTTTTTAGTCTCATTTTCAAGTTTTTCATGAACAAGGCACTCTCACTCTCCTATTCAATACAGTTCCCCAAAATTTTAGCCAGAGCACTTAGGTCAGACAAAAGATAAATGCAATACAAAAGGAAATGAAGTAGTCAAATTATTTTTGTTTGCAGGTGATATCAGACGCTCAGAAAACTCTAAAAGACTCCACCAGAAAACTTTTAGAGCCAGTGAATGAATTCAGCAAACCAGCAAGATGCAAAATCAACATTAAAATATCAACAGTTTTTTTATATACCAATAATGGGCTGAGAAGTAAAGAAAACAATTCCTTGCACAATAGCTCCAAAAAAATAAAATACCCAAGGGTTGATCTAAACAAGAAGATGAAAGACCTCTACAGTGAATATTTCTGAACACTGAAGAAAAAAACTACCGAGCATGGTATCACACATCTGTAACGCCAGCACTCAGGAGGCTGAGGCAGGAGGACCACTGCAAGTTTGAGGCCAGCAAGGGCTACACAGTTGAGTTCAAGATCAGCCTGAACTACATAGTGGGACCCTTCCAAAAAGACAAGCAAGAGAGACAGAGACAGAGACAGGCAGATGAAGATGGAGAGGGAGAGGTAAGAGGAGAACAGAGGAGGAAAAGAGAGGAGAGGGGAAGGGGAGAGAAAACTAAAGATATTAGAAGATAGAAAGACCTCCTATGTATGTGGATTGGTAGAATCAAAATGGCCATATTATTAAAATTGATCTACAAATTCAATGCAATCCTTATCAAACCACCAATGACATTTATGTAACTAGAAAAAAACTATCCTAACATACAGCAATACGACATACCTGAAATAGTGAAAGCAATCCTAAGCAAAAAGACCAGGGCTGGATGAATCACATTACCCAGTTTCAAATTATAAAGCCACAGTAACAAAAGCAGGATGGTACTGATACAAAAACACATAACCAGATCAATGAGACAGAATACTGAGCACAGAAACAAATACACATAACCACACCTACCCATCTGACTCTGAATTACACACACTGGAGAAGGGACAGCCTATTTAACCAGTGGTGCTGGGAAGACTGGACGTTCGTTCACTTAGAGAAGACTGAAACTGCATCCCCACCTCTCGCCTTGTACAAAAATCAATTCAAAATGGATTAAAGATCTAGGTATAAAGACCTGAAAGTCTGAAATTTAAAACATAAGGGAAACATGTGAAGCCACAGACACAGGCAAAGACTTCTTAAGGGCAAGTCCAACAGCGCAGGAAATAGCAAGAATCAACAAATAGGTTATCATATTAAAATGAGACCACTCTTCCAACAGAGGGTTAATATCTAGACTATACAAAGAACTAAAAAATCTAACCCAAAACAATTGGTCCATTCAATAATGAGCAAATTAACAGACCCTTCTCAAAAAGAGAAATAAATGGCCAATAAGCTGTAAAAAATGCTCACCATCTTTAGCCTCTAGGAAAACGCAAATCAAAACTACACTGAGATTCCACCTCCCTCCAGTGAGAATGGCTGTCATCAAGACTCAAAAAACAACAGCCACTGCCAGAGCTGGTGGAAGGTGGAGCCTTCCAAGCTGCTGGTGGGGATGTAAATTGCTAAAGCCACAGTGGGAATCAGTACGGAGGTTCCTCAAAAAAAAAAAAGAAAAGAAAGAGCAAGTATCTGCTCCAGCAATGCCACTCCTTGTTATACACCAGAAGGAATTCAAGTCAGCACTGTACAGGGAAATCTGCACATCCATGTTTACTGTGGCACAATTCCCAACAGCCATCCCATGAAACCAGCCTAAGAGCCAAGCAACAGATAAATGGGTAAAGAAATTACGGTATGATTGGGACGGTGGCACACAACTATAATCCCAGCACTCTGGGAGGCTGAGGCAGGAGGACTGAGAAGTTCAAGTTCAGTCTGGACAATTTAGTGACTTTGCAAGACTCTGTCTCAAAATTTTAAAAAAGGGTTGCAGATGTGGCTCACTGAGATGGTCCTTGGTTCAATCCCCAGTCCTGCAAGAAGTGGGGCATAGGAGGTATATATTCACAATGAGGTATAATTCAACCATAAAGAGTAAAATTTTGTCCATTGCAGGAAAACAGATGGGTCATCGTGTTGAACAAAACAACCGAGACTCAGACAAGTCTCATATGTTCTCCCTAACATGGGAGTTCTAGAGATGTGACAAGAAAACAGAAAGGAGACTACTGTTAGACAGGAAGAGATCAAGGGAGACAGATGTGGAAGGGCAGGAAATACAAATTACAAATCTGATCAAAATATGTGCACAATGAACCCAAAAAAGACCAAAACCACAAAACTTAGGGGAAGATAGGGCAAGGTGGGTGACAGAAGGGATAAAAATGATTAGAGTATACAAATCTGCCAAGATGAAGTTCATTCAGCTCTGAGTGTTGTGCACTACAAAAGGATGTCAAAGAAGAGGCGCATTACACCCCTAAACCTAAGTTTTACTCCCACCGTGACCCTAAACTTCTTAAACTGCCTAGTAAGATAATTTCTCAGGAGCGAATAGGATCTCACTTCATCTCTGCTCTTGTCCCCACCACCACCACTACCCTACACGGGAGCTGACAGCTCTCACTCACAGAAGGATTTCTGAATACCCAGCTATGACATTTTTATGATGGTGAACATTTTTTGACCTTTGAACAAGTATTATCAAATTTCCAGGATATATTATTTCCACTTTACAGCAGAAAATTCCACACAAATATTAACATCAAATTTATTCTGAACATTTTCAACTACACAGGACACTGTTAAGTCAGCTCCTGTTACTGAAAGTAAAGCAAACATCAAAACTTCAAAAGACTGATGTATGAAAGTGTAATTAGAAAAACTGTAAAGTAAAACTGATGACTTTAAACTTCCATTGCTCACATTGTAACTGAAGTAATAATGGCATTTTCAGTAGGCAAAAGACACTAACATATCCACTCTAGGACAGTGTTCCAAAGGCTTTTACAGTACCATTTAAAATTCCCAGAAATGCTTAGAGATAGGAGTCATTTTCCAGACAATGAAATAGATTAAACAATACTAAATGATTTTTCAAGACAGAATAAATGGTATTTAAGCCAGTCTGATTTCCAAATAGGTATTATTTCTACCACCCCTACTTCCAATATACACACTGTTATGGTTTATGTTTAAATGTTCCCCCAAAGCCTCATGCAGGCATGGGGGAGGGTGGGCCTTTTTTGAAGGAAGCTGAATCTAGGGTTTGTGATTAGTTCATTGTCTAGGGCTGGGATCAGCAGTGTGAGTGGGGCATCGGCGGGGGGGGGGGGGGGGGGGGGCAGGAACCAATATACAATAGAAGGGAGGGAAGGAGGCGTGCTTAGCCCCTTTTGAAATCTGCAGCAGCTGCCATGTTGCCCCTCAACCATAGCACTCTGCCTTGGAGCCAACAGATTAGGGACTGAAACCTCCATGAATTGTAAGCCAAATAAATCTTTCCTTCCTTCATTTTGGGCATCAGGTATTTTGTCTCAGCAACAAAAATAAAGAAATTAAAGCAACAAAAAAGAATTTTAAATTTGCAGTATTTACCATGGAAAGTACTACATATTTCAAAGATGCTCAAAACAATTGTGGTGATCTGCAGTGTTGGGTAGATACTGATGGACACACCCTCAACATCATTTTATAAATCATAATTTTAGCATACAAAATTCCCACTAAAGCCAAACTGTTCAAAGTTTTAACAATGAAGTATATTTGTTTCATTTTATTCTCTAGCCTTAGCTCCAAGTTAGTTTTATAAATCCCAAAATCCTACCTACAAAAAGTAAAATTTCCACACTTCACATACTTGCTTTAATTTTGTAATTTTTTTCAACAGCAGGAGGCTTTAAATGCAAAACTAAGAACCATGTCAATTAATAGAAGTACATGTTGTACTTTCCTCCATTAATTTGTATATAAAGGCTTTACCAAGTACATTTAAACAGAAGATGGTAATCAATAAATGGGGCAAGGAAGTTATACAATCACAACAAGCAATCTTAACTCACCCTGAGATTCTGGTAGCCATATCCAATAAAATGCTTCTCCATTCTAACTGTTCAAACCTCCAAATCCGTGCTGTTCCATCTCTGCTACCACTTAGGAACCTTGAAAGATTCAGAAAAAGATCCTCTACTCACAAACTTGCTATCAAGGTCTACAATTAAAATCAATAGGCAAAAGTAACTTTTAATGTGGCTGTCCTGACGACAGCCCAATCCACAGGTATTATGGTCATTCAGGGCTTATCTGGTATGCTATGGAAAAATATGCTTTGCTATAATTTGCCTGGTTCTACAAAATACAGCACACTGTAAACGCAATCAGAAAACCTTAATAGTGATTTCTGAGTTTTGAAAAGACAACATAAAAGTATCTGGAGAGAAGAAACATAAGAGAAATTAATGAGAGCAAAAATTCATTTAAAGCACCTTAATTTTAACCTCTAATTCATGCTGGACACCATGAAAAATCATTATCAAAAGAAAGTAAGCATAAAAATTGCAGTGTAGGAGAGGCACCTGACATACAGGTGCCAGAAAGGATATGATTTACGTAATAATTCACTGCAGAACATATCACAACAGTGGATTAGAAAAGGGTTTTAAAAGACTTATACAGAAGGAATTTCATCATTCTTTTTTTATTATTATTATTTTTTGGTTCTTATTGAGATAGGGTTTCACAGGCCAGGGTTTAGCTCATTGGCTTAAGCGCCTGCCTGGCAAGTTCGAGGTTGTGAGTTCAATCCGAGAGAGAGACAGAGAGAGAGACAGAGAGACAGAGAGAGAGACAGACAGAGAGAGAGAGACAGAGAGAGAGACAGAGAAAGAGACAGAGAGAGACAGAAAGACAGAGAGACAGAGACAGAGAGACAGAGACAGAGAGAGAGACAGAGAGAGAGAGAGAGAGAGAGAGAGAGAGAGAGAGCGTTTCACTATGCACTTCAGGCTGGCCTTGAACTCATTTTGTAGCCCAGATTGGCCTCGAACTCCCAGTACTACTACACAGCCAGTAGACTTCACTGGTGGTTTGTCACCACAGTCAGTGGAATTTCATCATTCTTAAATCTGATTTCTCCAGTACACTGGACATCTAACCAAAGAACAACCTAGATGTGGCGGTGCACACCTGTAATGCCAGCACTCAGGAGGCTGAGGCAGAAGGACTGACTGCTAAGTTTGAGGTCAGCCTGGGCTCGCACATGTGAGTTCGAAGCTGGCCTGAACTACATAACAAAACCCTGTCTCAAAAAGACCAAAACAAAAAGAAAAAAGCCAACAAAGAACAGCTTTTATTGATGGAAACCACCAAATAACTCTAGAATCTTAAGTGTAATGGGGTTCCTTCTACTCTAGACACTTTTTATTCAGTTAATATATCTATCAGTTAAGTGTCTGAAATATAAAAAGTCCTGATATCACAGTTAATAACAATATACTGAGCATATGTTTCAAAACTGTTAAAAGAAGATTCTAAATGATTCACTAGAAAAAAATACATATGTAAGGTAGTGGCTGATTTTGAGTGAATCTTTCCACAGTGTAAACATGTATCAAAGAATTATACTGTAATTACTTGCCAATCAAAAATAATAAGTAAAAGAAAAATATACAAAGTGATATCTTCACTATATATATGCAGCATTAACATATCTTCCTTAAAACATATGTAAATATATACTCATATACTTACCGGTCACCATTGTTACAAAATTGGATACTGTCTACTTTATCCTAAAGGGGGAGAAAACAAACACCAAAAAAGATTACCTAGTTTGCAATTTTTTGTTTCAGTGACAGCAGCACACCTGAGTTAACATTCAAGGAATTTATGCCTGTGCTGCCTGCCTAGTCACAGAATGCTGTACGGTTCAGTGTGAAGGCTCTAAGGATCTAACAGACCACCAATCGTCTTTCAAAGCTGAGTACATCTGGCAGGAAAAAAGCCTTGTACATCAATTACAGCTGCATTTATATGGCGTCCCTTTAAAACAACTTACGTGGCTATGCAAAGGAACATGTGGAAAGTAATTTAAATACAACTTTAAAGCACCTGAAAACAAGGCATTTTAACTTTATCTACGTACCAGAAGAAATATGCTACTACACACTCATGAAAGAGCAGCGTTTCATGAGCTTAAGGACAGCAGGTGCACTGGCAATCAGCCCATCCACATCAACTGCCATGATCAAGGACTTAGAGCTTACAGCTAGAATTACCCCTGTAAAATATTACCACTTCCAAACTGCTAATCTGAGTTACAAACAATATTTTGCCCATTTATACACAATTCCTCCTATGTTTAAGCTAAGACTAGAATTTTTCAAAGCCACCTGTACCTGAACATTTTCAGGTTTACAAGCATCTAGTCTTGGAAGTAGCTCAATGGAAGAGTATCTCCCGAGAATGTGCAGCAAGCACCCTCAGTTTGATCCTCAGTACCACATATACACAAACAAAAACAAACATGCAAAATTTCTAGATTTTTTTAATTCAGCAAAAACATAAGATCACAATGACTCATCTCACAAATGCAACTATGATTTTCAACTCTAACAAAATAATTGCATCAAAAAATGTTTAAATAGGCTGAGGCAGTAGGATTGCCACAAATTCGAGACCAGAATGGACCACACCATGAATTTAAGGCCAGCCTGAACTACATAGCAATACCCTGCCTCAAAAAACCAAAATTTAAAAAGAAAAAAATCATCTTTAAAATAAAATTTGTTAAACAGAGAAAAAAATAGCCAGGTATGGTGGCTCACGCCTACAATCCCTGCACATGGGAGGCTGAGGCAGAAGGATCATTATGAGTTCGAGACCAGCCTGGGCTACAAAGAAAGCTCAAGGCCAGCCTGAACTGCATAGTGAGACCCTGTCTCAAAAGGATCAAAAAAAAAGAGAGAGAGAAAATAAAAATAAAATTAGAATAATGACAATTTCCCTTAGCAATAGTAAGAATATCATTAACAATTTACAAAATTTTAAAGTATGAATGCTTACTGTGTGGCTTTCAAGTTCTGCAATTTTTTCAGGTGCTTCAAAACCCAAAAAATACATTCTGATTACATGATCAGTACTCCCTGTAGCTAGAAACATACCACCTGGAATAAAAATGGTAAAGTTTAAACATTTAGCTTTTCTAAAGTCAAACTGAACAAATCAAACTTCTACATTAAAATATACAAAAAGATCACGCATTCTAAAATTAAATTTATCTCAGTAGATCCACTTTCTAACTCATCATCTAAAGAACTATAAAACTGTTATTTGCAGCTTTAAAGTTAAATTCACTTTGGAAATGTTCACCATCTCACTATACTTTCCTAAGTACAATAAGGCAAATGCAAAATGAGTGCCAGTGCTCTGGAAGTACTGGGGCAAAGGGGGTCTGTTTTTAACCTACTTCCTTCCCAGGCTGAGAAGAGTCCACTTGTTGAAGTGTTTAGACTCTTACGAGAGCTCTGTGATCTATCTAAAGGGAAAAGAAGGGAAGGAAGGTGGAGGGAAGGGAGGCTCATTACCATCTTAGCTCACTACAGTATATGAAAAAAGACAGAGGGAGCCAAGGCCCTGGGTTCAACCCCCAGCATCAGGAAGAAAGATAAAGTGGAAATGATTTAAACAAAATAAACATGTGGAAAACAAATTGAAACTAACAGAATTCTCATAAAGATTATAAGTAGTCATTTATTAAAATAGTAAAACGATTTTAAAAATTATCAAAGAAGTTCTTACCAACACTAAAAGAAGAACAAAGCATTTGAACGCCTGGCCTAGGCTTTTCGGTGAACTTCAGGGGACGCGGACTTTAAAAAAAGAAGATACTGCTTTAGACTATATTAGCGTAACACATTAACACATTTGAAAGATTGCTTGTTTTTTCTTTTTGAGACAGGGTTTATTTCACTAAGATATTTAGGCTAGCCTTGAACTCACTTTGTAGTCCAGGCTGACCTCGAATTTACAGCACTACTCCTGCCTCAGCCTCCCAAGTACTGGGATTAAAGGTGTGCAGCATCATGCTTGACTGAAATGTCAGATTTAATCAGGCACATTTAAATATAACCTTAGTCTTATAGTACCTTACCAAATGCCAAATGTTCTCACCTATTAGAATGGCCACCAGAAATACAGACGGAGGTAGAGTCTAAGGATCATTACTGCACAGGAAAAGAATAAGCCCACTGACCCCACTTTTCCTAAATTTGCTGACTAAAGCTCAGTCTGCATGAGCACACTGTCAAGTCGCCAGAGCATGACCCAGGAGGACATAGGGATGGCAAGCCACTCTTCTTCCAGTAGCCACATTTTCAGAAAGTACACAGAAGCCAGGTGTGGGTGGCACACGCCCAGAGACTCATCCACGTGAGGTACATGGAGGCCAGGGAGGAAAGCAGCTCGAGCGCGAGCCGGAGGCCAGCATAGACCACAGGCAACCCCGACTCAAACGATCAAATAGAGTTTCTAATTTCATCCAACAGATCCAAAATATCATTATCAACGTGTAATCAATCGTAACACAATTTTAATGAAATCTTCTATGGATTCTTTCATAATAAATACTTGAAATCTTTATATATTTGACACACCAAAATACACCTCAATGTGAACACTTAATTTTCATCAAAAATACTTGATCTGTACTTAGATTTTCCAAAATTTTTATTTCAAAACTTCAGACTCAAGTTGTTTAAAACATATGTAGAAGTTTTCTAATAAATGGATCAAGTATAAGGTTTTAAAGCTGAATTAACAGTTCAGGTCCTCCATGCCATGAGCCACATTTGAAGTCACACTAGTGACAGCTGGCTGGGCCACAGGTCTCAAATCCAGCTCTCAGGACTCCCAAGTGTTCCCGTCAGGGCTTCTCCTTATACACATGATTGCACATTTCTAATATTTTAAAAAATGAGTCATATACATACTGTTTCACTGTTTACACAAAAAATGTACTTGCTAAGACAGAAAGGCTTTGCATCTTTTACATATTCAACTAAAATTAGTCACATATGCTTTATATAATAAATTCAAAAGTAAAAAGGCAACCATAATACATAATCTCTATTTATTTTATTTTATTTTTATTTAAAGAGAAACAAAAGCACGTAAAGGGTAGGGATAATACAGAATTCCAAAAAAAAAAAGAAAGAAAGATAAACAATAAGAAATCACTAGTTAATAAATTACATATTGCCCTCTTAGAAATAGTAGTTAAAGTTACAAAATTAAAGCATACAAAGTAGATAGTCAAACAGTAATCTCTACATGTATTTCTGTCCTTTCTGTATTAGAGAGAAAAACAAAACTTAGCCAGACAAAACAAATTCCTATAAAAACATGAAACCAAAAAGTCGTACAAAACCACAATACAAGGTGATCTATACTGATTACTGTGTTATTATCTTCAA